>JACEFZ010004676.1:150000-160000 GCA_014155875.1 Cepaea nemoralis
GATAGGCGAGCGTCCTGCCACTACTCTACCACGGCCGTGTATTTGCTAAACAAACAAAGGAACAATACATTCAGCAAAGAATAGGAAGAACTAACAGGCACACACTGGAGAGAGAGAGAAAGAGAGAGAGAGAGAATGTTCTGAGATAAGCGAGGTAATTCCACAACCCTCGCGTGTAAGAGATTGGTAGTTTTCATGGAGGGTGAGTCGAGGGCCATTGATGAACGTGTGTGTGTGTTATCGGTCATCTGTTATTAAGCTGACTATATTTATAGTAATCCCCATCCGTTCAGTGAAATTGATACTGCCGTTGTCGGCATTATTGTTCCCCGTTTGAGAAACGCTGCCTCATTAATAAAATGTGAGCAGTTTCTTTTGCCGGTTTCCCTGGCCTAGCAGTTAGCGTCTATCTCCGTAATCCCGCATACTTTCGTGAGTGACGTGATGTGCGCGAGAGTTGGTAGCGGTTCTCGCCGCGTCGGTAACTTAGGGGTATGTGAGTCGGTCGCTCAGAAAGCAATGGCAAAACTACTGAGCGTAATCTTGCGTAGTACATCAACAGCAGCTGAAAAATGCTGTATGTACACTGTGCATAATGCCACCGCCAGAATGTCAATACAAAATTCATCCACGAATAGAGATTAGAGGGCACACGGAACAATATACAAATGGAAAGATGGACCTCGACAGTTCAGCGTGAGCGAACGAAAGTGTGAATACTAAGCGAAGAAATAGAATGGGGAAATAGAGCAGTTTGCAGAGAAATAGGAATTTAAGCGGCACATAAAACTAGTAGATGATACAGTATTAATTGCAGACAATGCACAGGATCTGCAACAATTAGTAGATGCGGTTGTTGTACACAGTGAGCAACTGGGGTTGGAATTAAATTGTAAAAAGACTCAGGTTATGGTCGTCACTAGGAAGGAAGAAGTGCCACAATGTAATATACAAGTAAATGGAAATATTCTTCAACAAGTGAATCGGTACAATTATCTTGGAACAGTCATAACATCTGATGGGAGATGCTTTGAAGAGATTAGAACAAGAATCGCCAAGGCGAAAGTAGCCTTTAGCAAGATGAAAAACATTCTGACCAATAAAAAGATGTCAATTGAAACGAGAAAAAGAGTGTTGAGGGGATACATAGAGCCTGTTCTTTTGTATGGATGTGAAACTTGGACAATGAGCAGTCAAGCTGAAAAGCATCTGATGGCTGCAGAAATGTGGTTTCTGAGGAAAATGCAAAGAATACCATGGACAGACAGAAAAACCAATGACCAAGTACTACAGGAGACAAATGAACATCGTAAACTGATTAGAGAAATTAGACGTAGACAGTCAAAATTTTTTGGACATGTTATGAGAAGAAATGGATTGGAGAACTTGGTGACAACTGGCAAGATCGAGGGGAACAGACCAAGAGGAAGACCGAGAGGAAAATACCTGGATGGCTTGGCCACATGGCATGGACGAGACAGGAACACTGAGCTGATCCACGACACTGGTGATCGAGTAAAATGGCGAGTCATGACCGCCCACGCTTTCCGGCATGGCACATGATTGATTGATTGATAAAAGTAGTAAAATGTCAGTGACGTAGTAATGTTACTTTATATACGTCAAGCGGTGCACTGTTAAATTAGTTACCTTCGGCATCCATTGTGGTCTTTGTCATAGATTAGTTATAACCGTCATAGATTAGTTGCTTTCCTCATAGAATAATCGTCTCCATCATAGATTAGTTGTCGTGGCTATAGATTAGCTGTCTTCTTTACAGACTTGTCGCCTTGTCCATAGATTAGTTACCGCGTTCATATTAGTACATGAATTGTCTTGCTTCTGGGGCTCCCCTGTTGTTCTTACTAAGTGAAGAAACAAAAAACTACATGTCCCTTGCTGGACTTTATAATCAACCCCAGCATTTGTTGGCTGTTTGTCATTTGCTAGGCAAAAGTATGTTCAGTAGTTTGCCGTTGCTTTATGAACAACCTACGCCACCGCAAAGCGATTGCTGCCCAATCGCTGTCTCATGTTTTAAAACCAAAGACCCGGTGTGTTAAGGAATTGTGGTATTGCAATCACTAACCCCTTAAGCCACAAACGCCGACAGAAGGCGAAAGTAATTTCACACGTTTTGTTGGGCACTCTTTGAAACAGGGAAGTTAGTTGTATATCCTTTACATGACGTCGCAGTCAACCCCATACTTATTTGGCTGTGTGTGATTTCTTGGCAAGTTTTACGTTCAATAGTTTGCCATTGCTTTCTGAACAACGGGCACGCATACCAATGTATGAACATCAGCGCAAGGCGGTCTGCTGCCAAATCGCCCGCAGCTGTGTTTCAAACGCGGTATGCAGGATTACGAATGGCTTGCGAAACCGCTACGCCACAAAGATTAGCGGACACACTAGACAATTGAAAGGGTTAAAGGTTAAAGGGTAGCCACATCGGGATTCGAACCTGAAAGAACAAGTCTACTTCAACACTCGGCCAACTAAGTAAAGTAAGTTGTTTGTTGTTGCGTTCGTTTGCTTTGTACTGCACGTGCTACTACTTCTAGTATAGGGTGTATTTTTAAGGACTGCAGTATTTGAAAATATTGCCGGTCAAAGTTTTGTATTTACCTATTATCTTGCATGATCTTTACAGAGGGTGAATACAAAACTTGGACCGGCAATATTTTTAAACACTGCACAGTCATTAGAAATACACCCTATAGTTTCCACTACTGGGGATTGCACCGGACTGATTTCTGCGTGTGAATTAGCTTTCCCTATTATCAGTGTCCCTCGCCATCAGGCGAATCTACTCCGACCTCTGAGGTACTTGTAATTTACATCCTCAAGTCAAAGACAAGAAGCAGCATTGTTAGGGTCTAAGGACGAGAAGTCAGGGCTTTCATCCCCTATTTGTAACCATTTGAAAATAAAGTTCGTTAGTTCGATCGTTAGATTTATTCGTTCGTTCGTTCATACGTTCGCTCATTCGTTCGCTCATTCGTTCCTTTATCCATTCGTTCGTTAGTCCATTCGTTCGTTCGTTCTTACGCTCGTCTATTCCTATGTACACTCGCACGTTCGTTCGTTTTAAGGAGCTCCTCAGTAATTGATAATTGTGTGTAAAGTAGACGAGAGTGACAAAAGCACGGTTCCTAGTTAGGAGAATCACATTCCCAGAGATACCCACCAGGGACGAAGTTTATGGTGACATCCTAGGGGAAATCAATAGGGACATTTTCTTTTACAGTGTATATCGACTGAGTTCCTTGCCGGGAAGTAGAAAGCTGTGTCTGGTAACTGGAGGCGTATAGGCTTGTTAGCTGCGGTTCGTGAGTTATGGTGCTTATTGTCTCACTTCTGGGCGCAGAGAACTCTCCAGGATTTGCCATGTGAAACAAAATCTTAAATGAGATCAGTTTGGCCGAATGGAAGAGCGCTGGCTCTTAAACTTCCTCTATGCTGATTTGGAGTTCGCGGGTTCAACCTCTCCACTGGTCATTTGGACTACAATTTTGATTTCCCGTCCTTGACTTGGGACGTAAAGTACAAGTACCTATGCAGTCTGAGTGGTGGGTTCGTCTGGTTGCGTGGGGACACTGGTAATAGGGAAATATAAACCTACGCATATTGTAGTCCAGTGCATTCACCAGTATTAGCACGTGTATACGCCTCGCTTGAGCTGCGAGCGGGGGGAAAAAAGTGAGAATACTGAGCGAAACTAGAGAATAGGGAAATTTGCCAGTTTATGTAGAAACAGGAGATTGAGCGGCATATAGCAGTAGTAATAAGTCGGTGAATTTGTAATTTCACTGTATACACTTCAAAAGGTGTTAAATTAGTTGCCTCCGTCATAAATTAGTCACCTTCGGCATAAATTAGGTGCCTCCGTCATAGATTAGTTGCGTTATACATGGAGTAGTTGCCATCTTCATAGCTCTGAAACAAATCACAAGCGTATGTCACAGCCGCTTCCCCTATTATTATTCTCGTCTTTGGATTCTCCCATAGCAGTACAGATCGTCAACCAAATCACGCCAAACCCTGCACCATCCCCCTTCACAACTGCTCCAAATCACGCCAAACCCTGCACCATCCCCCTTCACAACTGCACCAAATCACGCCAAACCCTGCACCATCCCCCCGTCAAACCCTGCACCAACCCACAGCAAACCGTGCACCATCTCCCGTCAAACCCTGCACCAACCCACGCCAAACCATGCACCATCTCCCGTCAAACCCTGCATCAACCTACACCAAACCCTTCACCATCTCCCGTCAAGCCCTGCACCATCCCCCGTCAAAGCCTGCCCCATCTCCCGTCAAACCCTGCACTATCCCCCGTCAAACCCTGCATCAACCCACGCCAAACCCTGCATCAACCCACGCCAAACCCTGCATCAACCCACGCCAAACCCTTCAACATCTCCCGTCAAACCCTGCACTGTCCCCAGTCAAACCCTGCATCAACCCACGCCAAACCCTTCAACATCCCCCGTCAAACCCTGCACTGTCCCCCGTCACATCCTGCATCAACCCATGCCAAACCCTGCACCGCCCTCCGTCAAACTTTGCACTACTTCCCGTCAAACTTCTCCGTTTATTCTTTTGTCTCCCTCTATTTTGGTTATCCTGCCCATTATCGCTGTTGGCAGAATATTGTCACATTTGACCCTGTGTCGCCCTACTGTGAATCTCCATATTTCGTCTGTAGTTGCTTAGAGTTTAGCTATTCTTGGTTGTCGCACTTCCATATATTATATTGTATATCTATATTGTTGAATTATGAATTCACTCTCATTTGCTCAGAATTCCACGTTTATGTTTGTTGTTACATTATGTATTCGTTGTTCTCTCTCTCTCTCTCTCTCTCTCTCTCTCTCTCTCTCTCTCTCTCTCTCTCTCTCTCTCTCTCTCCTCATGTGCGTAGATAATCACATCACTTGGGGGATGATGATGATTGTTATTGTATCATAATTATCTGTTTTATGATTTTCGCTTCTTGCATTCTTCTTATTGTTGTGTGTGTGTGTGTGTGTGCGCGTGTGTGTGTGCGTGCGTGCGCGTGCTTTTGTTGCTGCCCCCTTTCGACCTCCTCCTCTTCCTCCTCCTCCTCCTTCTCCTCCTCCTGCAGCTTCTTCTCTTCCTTCCCCACCATCCCCGCAACCAGCTCACCCAAACGCTCTTATCTTTCTAACTAGTTTGATTTCATCACAGTCCTTCTAATGTAGATCAAAGAGATTCGCAGTGTCTTTGTTTTTTGAGATACCTCTTGTACCCGGTAACAGTAATTACTATTTTGAAGTCACGCATAATTAAATAATAAGGTACAAACAATATAATAGCTTCGCAATCAATGTCAAACAAAATGCACTTCAACTAATGACAAAACAAGGGCAAGCACAGTTGTAGATATGAATTATCCAATTATTCGGTCTAAAAGAACAGCACGCATGATCCAAATTTGAATTATTTACCGGATTTAAGCCCCTTTTGTAAATAACCAATTGTCTCGGATGCAGCGGTCTTCAGCCTTTGTCAGCTAGCCACTGCCACAGTAGAGTACATATATTCTGCCCAACCCGTTTCCCGCCATGTAATTACAAAAAGTGTAACGTCTTTTAACATACCTTACATCATATTGGGCAAGTGGTGCTAGATCCATATTTTCATTGACCAATCGGTAGTTAGCAGGTCTTCGTGGCTAAGAACTTGCGGGCGCGATTCCTAAGCCCGTTTACCTGCGTTCTAAACACAACTGCAACCGATTTGGTGGCAGACCGTGTCTTCGCGCTGGGTTTTAACGTGTTGGTAAGGGAGCCCGTCGTTCAGAAAGCAATGGCAAACTACTGAACGTAAACTTGCCAAAGAAAACAACAGTAGTAAAATGCTGGTGTTGACAGAGATGTCCTGTAAATAGGATATTGTTTTTTTTTTTATTTTTTTTAGCATATCCTTTACAGGACTTAGCTGTCAACACCAGCATCTTTCAGCTGTATGTTGATCTCTTGGCAAGATTACGCTCAGTAGTTTGCCATTGCTTTCTGAGCGGCCGGCTCAGTATCCCGCAAGTCACGAGCGGGGGTCGAACCGCCTCAGCTCTCGCTCCGCTACGAGACTCTGCATGATAAACGGGATTACAGAGAGAAAGTGTTGTAACCCCACAGCCAGAGAGACTGGCATATATATATATGTATATATATATATATATATATATATATATATATATATATATATATATATATATATATATATATTATATATATATATATATATATATATATATATATATATATATATATATATATATATATATATATATATATATATATATATATATAATCTGAGCCAGTCTTTTAAAACGTCTTAAAATTCGAGAGGATCGACTTCATTGCACCGGGTTTTATCCCATATGGCTCGGTCTCTTTCCGCAAGGCTGCATACCGAAAGCCTCACACAGAGCACGAACTCCGTCGCTCCAGCGACGACCCCCAAGGCTCCTAGAAAAAATGCACTAGTGAACCGAAAGGCGTAGCCCGAAATGGAACTCACAACCTTCTGAGCCTGAGGAAGGCGGCTTGACTACTTCGCCACGGAGACTCCTAATCGGAGCCAGTGATGGACCCTAATTTAACTTCTCCTTGGGGTTGAACGGGGTAGGGGTAATGGTGTAATTAAATTAAACGAACCATCTTGCAAAAGTCTTCACAGTTTCTTCTGTTGTGATTTGCGACATGGAACATGATTCACCTTCCTGTGTTGCTGTATTGGAATGGAACATTTTTCTTTCCTAATGCCATGAGAAGAGTGCGTGGGAAAACTCCGTGACATCTTGGAATATCAGTGGGGACAGATGCAGAGGCAGACCCAGGAAAATGATGCTGGGCGGGCTGAGACGGTGGCAAGGAGGGATATCCCCAGGAGAACACTGAGGACTGAGATCTGTGGACAGACATGAATGTTTACGACAGTTGGCGTGGCACATGATGATGATGATGATTAATGATGATGATGATGATGATGATGATGATGATGATGATGATGATGATGATGATGATGATGATGCCACAAGAAGAATACATGTTCTCAAGCTGAGTTAACAAATAAAAAGATACTGAAATAAATTCAAGGACACTGACATGGGATCTCTTTATTTAATACTTTATTTCCCTAGCGTTTTATGTTTGTTATTGTGTTTCTTTCCAAGTTGAAGGTAACAAATCATAAAATACTGAAATAAATTCAAGGAACTGACATACGATCACTTCAGTACTGTATTTCCATCGTGTTATGTGTCTGTTTTTATCAGAGTTGACCTGGCTGTTGGGCCAACGACCGTTTGTGAGCTGAGATAAGCAGAAGATTCTGTTACAGACAAAGGCTGTGCCAACTCGTCCTTTGTGAGAGATGCTTTCAGTGATTAATGACGATTGTAGACATGATGGCGAATTGGATTCTGAAGGACGTAGACAGATGTGTGCTGAATGATTGAACAGCTGGACGGGAAATAATATTATAGACAATACGAACTTCATCAACTGTATTATAGAGCACAGAAGATTGTAGAGCCATGATGTACGATCTCATCTCATCTTGTTCCTCTTGAAACTTGCGGTGTCGAAGTGAAGCACAAAGAGCGGGAGAGTGCCCGTTTATGGGCTTCATATATCGAGATTCCCATGTTATTCCCTCTGTCCGTCGTTTACATGGTCGGCCATGTAATATATTTGTATATATGTAGATGACAATATAGCAAGATACTTGCCATGTAATATATATGTAGATGACAATATAGCAAGATACTTGCCATGTAATATATATGTAGATGACAATATAGCAAGATACTTGCCATGTAATATATTGTAGATGACAATATAGCAAGATACTTGCCATGTAATATATATGTAGATGACAATATAGCAAGATACTTGCCATGTAATATATATGTAGATGACAATATAGCAAGATACTTGCCATGTAATATATATGTAGATGACAATATAGCAAGATACTTGCCATGTAATATATATGTAGATGACAATATAGCAAGATACTTGCCATGTAATATATATGTAGATGACAATATAGCAAGATACTTGCCATGTATATATTGTAGATGACAATTATAGCAAGATACTTGCCATGTAATATATTGTAGATGACAATATAGCAAGATACTTGCCATGTAATATATATATATATATATATATTATATATTATATATATATATAGTATATATATATATATATATGTGTGGTGTGGTTGTGTGGTGTGGTGTGTGTGTGGATATGTAAATGACAATGTAGCAAGATCCAGTAATTCTATCCCGGGTCCAGTCAGGGACATGCACTAGTGATGAGCCGAAAAGAGAGCGAAACTCGAGTCTAGTGCTTCCAATCTGACTGGACAAGGCCCTAAGCTCGTACTGGAATACGACCAGCGTTACCAGTAGTGGGTTTTGTTCAATCTTTAAACTTTATATCCAAAACACCAACTATGACAAGATACTCTTTATCTGACGAGGGCGACGTTCTGCACAGGGCCTGCTTCACAATGGTGATAATGTCGGTACAGGTCCTCACATCTATTCGATAGTTAGGGCCTCATTAGGTCTTCATCCCAACCCGCACATCAGGCAAACCTGTCAGCAGCTGCGCTGTTGCTGCTCTCCCTTGTCACCGATACGCGCGCGCATACACGCATACATGCACGCGCATTTATTCCCTTTTTTCTTTGCTCGTTCAAGCGGTGCGTCAGATTAGTTATGTTCCTCACGGGGAGATGTCTCTGGCTGTAGCACAAATTTTGTGGTCTGGTTCGTTTCCTCTAGGCCAGTGGTTCGGGGGGGGGGGGGGGGGGGGGGGGGGGGGGGGGGGGGGGGGGGGGGGGGGGGGGGGGGAGGGGGGGGGGAGAGAGAGAGAATAAGATTATTTCAAGATCGCGGTAATACAAGAACCGATTACTTGATATTGTTTTTTCCCTCCATACTTTACGGTTCTGTACTTGTCGCCCTTCTGAAATCCGTTTTATAACGTAAGTAGATCCGCAAATTACATTTTATTTAGACGTCTAGACTTATTCTAGTATGTTTTATTAGGTTTATCTTCCATTTTATGTATACTGGGTAGGGTGGGGGGGATAAGAGAATTTATAGGCAGGAAATGCGAAAGAGGGGGGGGGGGGGGAGAATGAATGACATTCTGAACATATGGTGAAGGGGTGCATGGGCCAAAAAAGGTTGAGAACCACTGCTCTAGACAGATGCTATCCACCGTTATAGGTTTCATCTACGACTGGGGTAGGGTTCCGTTTCTAACCATTTTGGCAAAGCAGTGGCCTTACGGTCTAGTCCAGGGATGGCCAACACGAGGCTCGCGGGTGGCATGCGGCCCGCCGGGAGTCATGTTGCGGCCCGCGGAGTGGGAAGCGACGATGTGGTTGAGGCTGTAGCACGCTTGCTTGCTTAATTTAATTAACAAAAAACAATTATGTGAGGGGCCCGGCAGGAAATATTATTTCTGAAATTTGGCCGCCTGCTAAAAAGGTTGGCCACCCCTGGTCTAGTCCTTGCTATTTCCAACTGTCCTGGGATTTCCGTGCACAAGTGGCAAATGGACCTTCTATTATTCGCTCTTGTCCGGAAAGGCTATGTATCATATCTCACTACGAAAGTGTCAGTGGGGCGTTTGCTATCATGGAATACCCGCGGTTCTTAATTTTAAAAGACAACAGGATCGACTTCATTGCACCGGATGTTATCCCATATGGATCGGCCTCTTTCCCCATGGCGGCTGCCGAAAGCATGGCACAGAGCACGAACTGCGTAACTCTACCGACAGCCACCGGGAGCCTCTGAAAACATTGCACTCGTGAACCGAACGACGTAGCCTGGAATCGAACCCACAACCTTCGGAGCGCGAGGCAGGCGGTGTAACTATTCGGCCACGGAGACTCCCTCAGCGGAAGTATTCTCAGCCCCATGCTGGTATGAACCAATTAC
>JACEFZ010004676.1:165000-274508 GCA_014155875.1 Cepaea nemoralis
TAACTCATTGTCCAACATTTTCTAATCAGTTCCATGACTCATTGCCCAACACTTTAAAAAAAAAATCAATTCCATAACTCATTGTTAACCAGTTTTTAATCATTTCCATAACTCAATGTCCAACATCTTCTAACAATTCCATAACTCATTGTCCAATAGATTTAAATCAGTTCCATAATTCATTGTCCAACAGTTTTTAATCACTTCCATAACTCATTGTCCAATAGTTTCTAAACAGTTCCATAACTCATTGTCCAAAAGTTTCCAAACCATTCCATAACTCATTGTCCAACATTTTCTAATCAGTTTAATAACTCATTGTCCAACAGTTTTTTAATCAATTCCATAACTCATTGTCCAACAGTTTTTAATCAATTCCATAACCCATTGTCCAACAGTTGTTAATGAATTCCACACCTCATTGTCCAACATCGTCTAAACAGTTCCACACCACATCGCCCAACATCTTCTAAACCAGTGGTTCTCAACCTGTGGGGGGGGGGGGGGGGGGGAAATGAAGATCATTTCAAGATCGCGAAACAATTCCACACCTCATTGTCCAACATCTTCTAAACAAATCCACAATAACCATGTCACCGATGGAATCCCATGTGGTTTATACATGGTGGAACTAGCATCATATACCCAAATACAGATCCAGGCGTGTCAAAGGGTCCTTTACTTATATGGTACTACAACAGAGTTAGTTGCATGTCGTTTACAAGACGTCGCATTCAACCCCAGCGCGTTTTACCTGTGTGTGATTTACTAGACAATTTATTAAGTTCAGTAGTTTGCTATTCCTTTCAACATCCATACCATCGACATCAACGCAGGGAGGTCTGCTTCCACGTCGATTAGGGCTGATTTCGAACCCTGGACTGGGTGTGTCGGGGATTGTAAAATGTGTTCGCTGCTCCTTAGCCACAGCGCCGCAGTATAAGATATGTCAAGTCTGGTGTGGAGACTTGGAAATTGGGTCATTTACATACGTGCCAGTTTCTCTCTCTCTCTCTCTCTCTCTCTCTCTCTCTCTCTCTCTCTCTCTCTCTCTCTCTCTCTCTCTGTCTGTCTCTTTCTCTCTCTGTGTCTCTGTCTCTTTCTCTCTCTCTCTCTCTCTCTTTCTCCTTCTCTCAATCCCTCCCTCCCCATCTCTCTCTGTATTCATTTCTCTATTTCTCTGTCTGTCTGTGTGTCTGTCTCTGTCCGTCTCTCTCTCTTTCTCTCTGTGTCTTCCTCTGTCTGTCTGTCCGTCCGTCCGTCCGTCTGTCTGTCTGTCTGTCTGTCTGTCTGTCTGTCTCTCTCTCTCTCTCTCTCTCTCTCTCTCTGTCTTCCCCTCTCTGCTCTCTCTCTCTGTATCTTCCCCTCTCTGTCCGTCCGTCCGTCTGTTTCTGTGTGAGTGGTTGTGTGTGTGTGTGTGTGTGTGTGTTCCTCTCTCTCTCTCTCCCTCTGTTTCTCTGTCTGTCTCTCTCTGTGTATTCCTCTCTATCTGTTCTGTGTGTGTTTGTTTGTGTGTGTCTATATGTCTGTCACACACACACACACGTACGCACACTCACACACAGAGAGAGAAAGAGAGAGACAGACAGACAGAGAGACAAAAAAGCGTAATTACGACACTGTATTTGTTCCGTCATCAGCGCAGATTATAACGCCAGGCGCCCGTGAGAACACTTAAGACTATCTCAGTGATCAAATCAGAGGCACTCGTCTCAACATGAACAGTCTCACCCATATACTGGCTCACGAGGGCCACTTCTAACAGCGCGCTATGTGCTGGAACGTCCTGAAACGTCAATTCACTTTCCACCGGTCTGGAGTCACTTCGTGACGAAGACACCATTGTGGCTTTATTAATTCACCGCAGTTGTTTGTAAAAGATACCGGTTAGGTCAGGGTGTCCTTCAACACCTTGTAGCAAGCTATTCAACGGCTTTACTGTCAGGAAGTCGGCCTTTGTAGTATAGGGTTAGTCAATGCAGTTTTACAATACCGAAATACTGGGCTTAAAGACGATTTGGAAACAGATCGCTTTGCGTTGGTGTTTACAATAATGTAATCGTCGGCCATTCAGAAAGTAATGGCAAATCACTGAACGTAAAATTGCTCAGAAACTTACAAACAGCCAAAAAAATGATGTAGTTTATTGCGGGATCGGCAACATTTAGTCGACACGGTTATTGTACACACTGAACAACTAGACAGAGGATATGGTCATTACTAAGAAGAAAGAAATACCTCAATGTAATATGCAGGTTAATGGAAATGTTCTTAAGCAAGAGAATCGGTACAACTTTCTTGGGACAATTATAACATCCGATTGGAACAATTATAACATCTGTGCATTGTAGAGATTAGAACAAGAATCGCTCTAGCGAAGGTAGCTTTTTGCTAGATGAAAAACATACTGTCCAATACAAGGATGTCAACTGAAACGAGAAAACGTGTGTTAAAGTGGTACACAGAACGATGTTAAACATGGACAATAAGTAGACATCTAATGGGATTTTATTTCTTTTTTTTTTTATTTGCGCTCGCTCGCTTTGAACTCAAGCGTAGTCCAAACATACTATTTATAGTAATGATGGACTAAATTTTGCGTGTGAGTTAGGTTTCCCTACTAACAGTGTCCCTCGCCATCAGGCGAACCCACTCCGACTTCAGAGGTACTTGTAATTTATGCCCCCAAGTCAAGGACGACAGGTCAACATTTTAGTCCAGCTGGCCTGTGTAGGGGTTGAACCGCATACCTCGGCATCAGCACACCGGATGTTTAAGAACACATTTGGCCATGCGGACCTGCTAATGGTAGTTGACATGTTGTTTCTAGGGCAAATGCAAAGAATAGCAAGGCCAGACAGACAAACCAACGAGCACGTCTTACAAGAAGCAGATGACAACCCAAAACTGATTAGAGAAACTAGACACAGACAGTTACGATTGTTTGGGCATGTTATGAGAAGACATAAACTAGAGAACTTGGTGACAACTGGCAAGACTGAGGGGAAAGGAACAAAGGGAAGGCAAAGAATTAAATACCTGGATGTTTTGACCACATGGCATGGTCGAGACAATAACAAAGAGCTGATCCAAGACACCAAGACGTGTAAGATGGCGAAACATGACCGTCTATGCTTATGGGCATGGCACATGATGATTATGATGTAGTTTACCGCGACGTTCTAAACAAGGACGTGCATCTGACGTGTTTATTTTGATTTTATCAAAGACAACGTCGTCTTATGTCGTAAATGAGGTACTCTAGAGAAGTTTCAAGATCAGCGGACTCCGCATTTGAATAGTTGATTCTGTCTTGGTAATTGTAGATTTATATTATGCTGGTGATCTGTACAAAAAATATTGCTGATATAATCGGCCCATGTACTCCCAAACAATTACAAACCAAGGAATTGCCAAGACATCGCAAACAATGCTGGGGTTGACTGCTGCGTCCTGTAAAGAATGTGCAACTAACTTTAACTTCCTTACATAGGTGACATAAGTGTTTGTGTTTTGCGCGCATAGCATCGTGAGAGTTGAAAATATTCTTTTATATGCAACATATCTGGAATGAAGAGTGCGACATACGGACAACGGAAGCTGAACGACTAACATAGAACCAAGTTCAAATCAGAACATCCAGGATACCAGAAAGAAATATCATATGTATTACAAACCCTACACACACGCAAAGAGGCGGGGAGGGGGTGGGAGAGAGAGAGAGAGAAAGGGAGACAAGCCAATAGCCGGAGCCTGATGTAGTACGTGAAGTGTCAGAACCAAAACACTGTGTAGCCCTAAGTGGACGGGGGAATAGCTGCCCAGTCTTTCTCTGCCATAGCAAACGACGAGAGCAGCCATTAAGCACTACCCCTCGCCCGTCCGCTCACATGCCATTGTGAGCGTAACGTCACAATTCGTGGCGGAATATCAAATTAGTCATGCGCTCTTCCTACATAAGGTGCACACGCAGGCGTGGGTGGGTGCAGTTTGGTGCCTGAACTATATCACACAACACAACTGTTCATCTACCTGGCTGAGTTCTTCATTTTCAACACACAGCGACGAGTTCCAGTACCAATGTTGCATTCTGATTATTTGCTCGTTTAAAATTTCCTCGGAGAGCTGACCCTCGGTCAGATCCTCTTATCACTCCCTGCTGCACCAGTCTCTCCGGGCAATGACACAGTTTGTAGTCTTCCAAACTATACACACGATCTCAAAGGGTCCTGATCAAATCTACGTTATCGTGCGAAAATGATCTACCCAGCGGTACAGATCCAAATACGTACACATCTGTACAGTACAAATCTACACACAAAACCTTTAATACCTCATATATGAACACAAGGAAAATGGCGGCGACCGGTTGCTGAACTTTTTTTGTGTAATGCAGTAATGTGTGTGAAGCTGCTGTATTTCTAATGACTGTCGCTTCCATCGACGATGAACTAAACTTTCGTGGCAGACTGTTGTTAGTTAGTTAGTTAGTCAGTTAGTCTGGCAGACTGTTGGTTTGGCGTTCTGTTAGCGGTCTTATGCATGAACTAGCCGGTGCGTGCTGTTTGGTTGTCTGTACTACTGTTTGTTCCACTCTTCACATGGGACAGTGAGGGGCATTTTGTGTGATATTCACTGGCATAGGAACGGATCATTGTGAGGATGACCCTTTGCCGTGGAGTTGGAACCGCGAATAACTAACTGATTATATCAACACAAGGAGAACAAAACCCGTAGCTTGAGCTTTCTTTGAGTGCGTGAAGTGTTAGAAGTATCACATTTTGTTGGCCAAAGGGCATGAAGGAATAGGTGTCCAGTCTTTCCCTGTCGTAGCGAACGACGAGAGCTGGTATCGAATCCACGCACTCACATGCCACCAAGAGTAGTAACAGTTTAACCTATCGTGCTTGTCATAAGTGGTTGACTCTTGAGTGCTGTTTGGTCTATAAGAGTGTGAGTATAGAACCATATACTCATTAGACCAAAGGGTGTGAGAGGGATCCTATAAGTTACATACTGTTACAAGTATAATTGGGGGAAAGGGGAGGAAGAGAACACGGTTCTTTACGGAGCTTTCTGTGAGTAAATGAATTGTTAGAGTCATCACATTTTGTAGGCCGGAGAGCAAGGTGGAATTCCCTGTCATAGCGAATTCTCGTGTCCTCCTTTAAAGTGTCGTCCCTGGAGTGAAGAGAGTCAACACCCACATTATAATATTTTTTTCCCCCTTTATCAATATCCTGGAGAATCCACCGGCTTCCGTCCAACACACTCCATCAGCCCGTGGACACCTTTTCCTGTCACTCTCTCACTGTCGACTATGCCCCCTCTCATACTTCCCCAACGCAACATACTCAACAAATCTTGCTTCTAAAAATTAATAAAGATTAATTTATTAAAAGAAAAAGTGTAACGTATATGAGAAGTGTATGTGAAGAAAATGTGTGACGTGTTCTATAAAGTGTGTAGAATCGGACTCTCAGACAACCCAGTCAGCTCATCCTAGCAAGGCTAGACCACAGCACGTTACGTCAGAACAGGTACATCTCACCCAGTGCCGAAACCATCTTGCCGGATACTGACTTGCCTCTGTAGACCTCTGGTAATCCCATTTCATGATCATCCGAAATAGACACCGGTGGTAATAACAGTTAATCATGGACCGGTTGCACCCTACACAATGTCCGTTCCTATCGTTCCTAAGGAATGCACAAGTCCTTTGTAGTGTGTACACAGTTATTAATGTTAATTGTTAATGTACTTGATCCTCACTCGTGTCTATCTAGCCTCAAGTATCATGTCTTGTGTTCTATTACACGAGATTATATCACACTATGTAACTATTATAATTAATGTTCTCGGTTAGTTACTACTGTCTGATGCTGTGTGGTGCAGCAACAATCATCACCCCTCTTTGGTGAATCATCTTCCTTCTAGCTTTAGTTACGTTCTGTACGAAACTTTATTGACTGTTCCACTGGTGTTCTTCCGAATGGGATTTGAACCTTTCCTAAAAACTTGTTGAGTTTCCTCGGATCTGGTAGGGAACCTAGGATAGAAACAACACATCTGGTGATAGTACTAGTCCCTGATCCTACCGGCTGAGTGTAAGCCTATTGCCTTGCTTAATGATCTTTAACTAACTAAACTATGTCATAGAGCAGATTAGCTACCCACCTAGGGCCGAATCAGGCTATGACAAGGAAAGACCCATACAGAGTGCAAAACCCCAGCGGGCAATTTCCCCGTCTCCCAATTATCCATCATTACTCTATTCTTAACTAGCATAGCTTATCACCACTACACTACTCTATTCTTAACTAGCATAGCTAATATCACTATTCTACTCTAACTAGTTTTCCACTAACAGTGCTAATCATCACACTTTAGTTTTAACAAGGCTACAGTCTATATTAATTAGAACTAATATTAGAATAGGTTATACCTTAAATGGCACTACTGCAGTCCTATCAATCATATCTACATCTGCCATGATAGGCACGTGTAAAATTAAGTCACTAATTAACACACGGTAGATATTATTTCCACTAAGCACTGCAGTGCCATTGCACTCCGACTAGAGCCACATTTTCAAGTCCCCCTAGTTGGCCCCAACTCGGGTTTATATGGCAAACTACCAAAGTTGGCCACGTGGACGTTATCCTTTATGCCCACCCAGGTGGCACATTGGGCAGATAATCCCCTGTCAGGGATCCATCCCCCCTCCTTTGGCTCCATCAATGTTAGATTTGTCATCACTGGTTTTGACATCCAAAACAATCTAAAGAGTTACTGTAGAGTTCCAACAAAGGGTTTCGATACCAAGCTGCCAATCATGGTTTTCCAAACAACCTTACATTGTGCACGTGACGTTGTTGATGTCCGGCAGGTGTTCCACTGTTTCCCATAACAAGCCCTCAACTTTCTGTCATGTGGTGACAGTCAAAACCGCCATTCCGTCTGACTATAGATGACAGACGGAACTATTTTCTTCCCAGCTGAGTATTTCCGCTTCCAATCTGACTTGTTTATAAACTGTCAAAGCGATGTATGATTCAGCTCATTCCCTTCCTCTACACATCTGCAACTGTTAATTTTTGCCCGACATGTGATGGCCGACATCCGATTGCCACCATGATCCCACGGGTTCCATCTGTATTCAAATGTCGACAAACTGTCAAAGCGATGCCGGGATTTGTCTCAATCACCACCGAATGTGTATATTTGCTGATCCGATGTAACCCGTGCAGCTGTGTTTACTCTGTTAGTACGACTGTTGTGGCCTAGAAAATATACGCCAAGCAAACTTCGGTATTATCATTATCTGGTTAACTCATGGCGATCTCGTGACACGAATGACGAAAGCTGGCTTCCAACCTTCGCCGGTAGCTCGCATGCTATTGTTAGGGTCACGTAATTATTTATGAGGGAATACTGAATTCTTCCGTCCACTACCTACACTAGATACACACATAGGCGTATACGTATGTGGGTAAGTTCGGTTGGGTAAACTATGTCACACAGTACCCACCTGTTCATCTGCCATCACTCCACTCCTGATCTAGTCTTGCCAAAACCCCGACCGTCTTCATTGACTTCTTCTATCAACTTCAATAACTTCCAGACACAAATGTCATCAGTCTTCATCCTCTGAAGGTTCCCTCCTTCTTACCTATGCTCCGATTACATATCTACCCGCAGAACATGCAATACCCCATTTATCAACACCCGTGCTGGGATGGAACATATTTGATCTTCCTGGTTCCTGGAGTGCCCCTGATTGCCTTGCGGCGCCTTGTTGCGGTTTGGTGTCTCTGTCTGCTGTTCTGTTTGTTCACGTTGTGTTTTCTGTGAAAGCCACCAATTTGTGATGTTGGAGTATTCGCACTGGCTCCGGCAGTTTGTAAAGATTCCTGGTGGAAAATTGTTGAATGGGATAGCAGATGAATGTAATTTATGTATGTATGTCTAGTAGTAGATACAAGAGGTTGACGTAGTCGAAGGTTGTCGCACTCAGCTACAATGTCCTGCAGAAGACAAGCAATTTTAATAACCAAGCGTGGTCGAGAGGTATATCACACTCGCTCTAAGACTTCCTTGTGCTGTGACGGTGGTTTCGTGAGTTTGTTCCATACACTGGTCAGTTGAATTCGCAGGTCAGCATGGCCGAATGGGCAAGAACGCGTGTTCTTAAACATCCGGTGTGCTGATGCCGAGGTTAGGGGTTTCAACCCCTACACCGGACAGCTGGACTAAAATGTTGACCTATCGTCCTTGACATTAGGACGTAAATTACAAGTACCTCTGAAGCCGGAGTGGGTTCGCCTGTTGGCGAGGGACACTGTTAATAGGGAAAGCTAACCCAAACACAAAATTCAGTCCATCACTACTATAAATAGTGTGTATGGACTACACTTGAGTTCAAAGCGAGTGAGCAAAAACAAAAACAAAAAACGGAACCATTGAATTCTTGTTCAGACATTAACGGCAAATTCACTTTCAAAATGTCTTAAAAGTCGGGAGGATCGACTTCATTGCACCCGGTTAAGTTGAGTTGAGGTGAGGTGAGTTGAGTTGAGTTGTTAGTTAGTTAGTTACACGACAGATCATCCTCATTGCACATCGAACCATTCAGTCTATAAGTGTTCGGATCCCCTCCCCAATAAATCCCACAGCATTTAGCGGCTCACGACACCAGTTCTGTGTTGGATTATTACTCTTCTTTGGCTTCTCGTGTAGTCTTCTTGTTTGTCCACACCTCTTTTAATTTGCTGTTCTCGCATCCTGACCATGGTTTTAGATTCATAGTCATCACTTTGTTCTCGCAAACGACTTACTTCTCGTAGAGCATTCAGAATGTCAGCCTGTTCCATGGCGCGTCCGCCCTCCACAGTAACCTTACCTGCAAGCTTGTCAGCCCGCTCATTTCCTCGTACACCTGCATGTCCTGGCACGAAGATGAAACTAATCTTTGCGAGCCGAGACCGTTCCAGAGACGACATTCATACTCTTCGGATCCACCCCTTCTCTATCTTCTTGAGCATGCTCATTGAATTACTTAGGAATCATGTCCTAGTGAATATCTGTGGCTCGAGCCATGTTATTGCTTTACTTACTGCCATGACTTCCATAGTCAGGCTACTTTTGATCAAATCAAAAGCGCCATAATATAAAAATAAATAGCATATTCACAATGCTACCAATGTGAAACTTGAACATCCAAATCACACGTACGCAAAGTCAACAGCTGTGAGACAAGATGCTTGAGGACAGCTGCCAACTTAACTATCCAAGACTGAATAAGAAATAATGTTATCAGACAGACACTGGGTACAAATCAACACATTGTGTCACTTATATTGAAAGACAGAAGATCAAATAGTTTGGCCATCTCGTTAGAATGCAACACAATCAACTGTAGTCTGTTTACTTTTGTCTGCCCTAATATAAAATTCCATATCTCGGTAACCAACTGAGGGAAAATGATGAGATTTAGCATATAATCTTATCATTATGTCCGCCCAACAAAAAAAAAATTTGTTCTGGAGATTGTACAGCAGATTTCAAAGTTTGTTTATATGCGGTATATAATTTACAGGTCAGAGATGAAGTGCACATTATTAAATGTATTACGTCTTCACACGGCAACATTAGCTTTGAATAGTTAATTTTCTCGTGGGACATGGGATTGGCCTTATGACAAGAGCCTGGCGTTGTGGAACGGGGCATTACTGTAAAACAAGTTTGTTAGCGAGAAATCACTAGTTTTTCACCAAAACATCATAGAATTGTCGCCGCTGTCCATGATTAAGTTGCTTTTGGACATATCAAAGACATATTCCTTGGGTGGGGGTAAATATAAGACGGCAGGAACAATTTCATAACGATGCAACAGACAATTTTCAAAATAATTGATCGTGAATGAAGGCATTAATTTCTGGACAGACTATACTAGCACTCGCCTTACATCAAATGCGATTTAATAGGAGAGCAAGAGGACGCCCGGGAAGAAATGAAGTGGCGACATCAAAGACATTGTACAATCACACGGAATGACACTATCCAGTGCCACCCATCAGGGCTGGAGCGCCAACTATTCCTCCCCACGACGCTTGTCAGTATAAATATCTGGGTCATAGACCATCACACATTTCTCTCGACCTGCCTCCGGCTCTTGTACCGCTGATATTTCAAATTATCACGTTGTTTTCCAATGCCTCACTTCTAACTTTATTGTTTTTACATTCGTTCGTTTTGAATTCAAACGTAGTCCATGAACTTTCTCATAATATGATCAGAGAACGTCATTTGTCCCTTTCTTGTAGTTGTGTATAATAATTTGTTGTCATTACCTTCGCCCAAGCGATCTGTGAAACTGTGATGACTTCCCCGTGTGCTTTGGGTAGAGGCGGCCGTTGTACATAGGAACCACTGCAAGATTGTTCGTCTCTCTCTCTCTCTCTCTCTCTCTCTCTCTCTCTCTCTCTCTCTCTCTCTCTCTCTCTCTGTCTCTCTCTCTCTCTCTCTCTCACACACACCATCTATGTAACTATCTCTCTCTCTCTCTCTCTCTCTCTCTCTCTCTCTCTCTCTCTCTCTCACACACACACCATCTATGTAACTATCTCTCCCTCTCTCTCTCTCTCTCTCTCTCTCTCTCTCTCTCTCATCTCTCTCACCATCTCTATCACACACACCATCTATGTAACTATCTCTCCCCCCCTCTCTCTCTCACACACTTACTACTTTTCATTCTCACTATATCTCTGCCTCTCTCTCTCTCTCTCTCTCTCTCTCTCATTACCTGTCTCTCTCGCTCTCGCTCTCTCACACCATACTCTCATCATCTCTGTCTTTCTCACTCCCCCCCCCCCCCGCAACCGCCTCACCCGTTTGACAAGACAATAGTTAGTGTCTTTCGCCAGAAAAGGCACTAATGCCCCGCAGTGTCACAAGAAAACACACTCCCACCCGCAGATCTATTTTCTGTCATGTTTATACATATCTCGCTGTGTACTTTCATCTAGCCCATAATGTCGGTTACAGCCTCGAGTCTGTTTATTAGCGCTCCCGCTGATTGTCTGGTCTGCCAATTATGTTATCGTGGTTGTCGCTTTTAATTTCAGTTATCTCTTCGTGTCTGGTGTTTCCGACATCCTACATGGATTATCCCCCTTGTCATCAATGGTTGGGGAGGGAGGTGTTGGAGACCTATTGTAGCCAACCTTCATTGTGGAGACGGCACCTGGTTGATTGAAAATAGGTTCGATATACGATTTCAGTCATCTCCGACATTCAATACAGGTGATTTATTGCTGTGTTCTTTCTCGAGGTAATATTGCCACAGGGAATCATTCCCTTGCTTGTGATCGAAAAAGTTTTCCGGAAGGTTGTTATGGAAGCGAGGTTCTGCAAAGGACATGCTACTGAATGAATGAATGAATGAATCATTCCCTGGTCAGATGCGCAAGTTGTACATATGAACGAACTGCGCCCACCCCATGCTCTCTCTCTCTCTCTCTCTCTCTCTCTCTCTCTCTCTCTCTCGATCACATACACACTATCTTATTCTCTCTCAGTATCTCTATCTTACTATCTTTCTCTCTCACAATATCTATGTCACTATCTAAACACTCCTTCTCTCACTCTTTTACTATCTCTCTCACTATCACTCTCAACATCTCTTTGTCACTGTCTCTCTCACATTTCTCTCTTACTGCCTCTCTCACTCTGTTGCTATGTCTCTCACCATCTCTAACTCTCTCTCTCTCTCTCTCTCTCTCTCTCTCTCTCTTTCTCTCTGACTATCTTTCTCTCTCACAATATATCTATCACTGTCTCTCTCACTACCCCTCTCATACTCTTACTATATCTCACTTTCTTTCTCACTATCTCTCTCAACATCTCTCTTTCTCGACATCTGTCTATCACTGTTTCTCTACCATTTCTTTCTCATCGTCTCTCTAAGATTTCTCTCTCACCATCTCTCTCTGTCACTCTCTCTCTGTCTCTCTCACGCAATGTCTCTCTCTCTCTCTCTCTCTCACATAATGTCTCTCTCTCTTACTGCATTTCTTTCTCACTATATGTCTGCCACTGTTTCTCTCTCTCTCTCTCTCTCTCTCTCTCTCTCTCTCTCTCTCACTCTCTCTCTCTCTCTCTCTGTCACTCTCTCTGTGTCTCTCTGTCTCTCTGACGCAATGTCTCTCTCTCTCTGTCTCTCTCACATAATGTCTCTCTCTCTTACTGCATTTCTTTCTCACTATATGTCTGCCACTGTTTCTCTCTCTCTCTCTCTCTCTCTCTCTCTCTCTCTCTCTCTCGCTCTCTCTCTCTCACTCTCTCTCTCTCTCACACACACACACACACACACACATTAACTCTCTCTCAATGTCTCTCTCACTATCACTTTGAATATCTGTCTAACCCCCAATCCCCTCACCCTTTTGACCAGACTAATTAGTGTCTCTCACCCTGGTGCACTGCATTGAGACAAGCAACCACCCTCCCACCCGCAGATCCATTTTCTGTCATGTTTATACATATCTGGCAGTGTACTTTCATCTAGCCCATAATGTCGGTTACAGCCTCGTGTCTGTTTATTAGCGCTCCCGCTAATTGTCTGATTTGCCAATTATGTTATCGTGGTTGTCGCTTTTAATTTGAGTTTTCTGCTCTATCTCCCGTGTTCGACAGTCTACGTGGATTATCTCTCTTGTGATCAATGGTGGAGACTTGGGAAGGAAGAACACTTCCCAGATAATAGCATTTTCCCCTGCCCGATTCCTGGTCCTTCTACCTGTTCCTTTACGTTGGTGATTTGCACTCTTGTGTAAGGTGATTAATTCATAGGGCCTGCGCGAGGGGCGAGAGGGAACCTGTCCATGACATCGCTGTTTGGCATATGCAATATGAATATAAATAATTGTTTGGCAGATACAATATGAATATAAATACAACCAAAACTGAAGTAATGCAACTTAGCTGATATCCCGATCTTCAAGTATACAGATAAATAGCACACCTCTGATACAAGTTCAATCAGTCAGTCAATCAGATGCCGTCTCCATAATGAAGGTTGGCTGCAATGGATCTCCAATACTGTCTGTCTCTCGCCCTGACTGTACATTCTGTCAGGCTGATGTTCGTTCACCTCTTGATATTATCTTCCCACTTGTATCGGTGTCTACCTCTTGCTCGCTTGCCCTCAACCTTGCCCTCCAGTATGGTTTCTATAAGAGTATCATGTCATTTAACGCTGTCGAAATATTTCACTTGCCTCCTCTTTATTTCTTTAGGTAACTCTCTCTTTTCATTCCCCAGTTTTTTCTAGAACCTCTGCATTTGATTGTTTTTGTTTCCATGTAATACGACCTATTCGTCTGTATATCCACATCTCCAGGGCTTCTGTGCGACTTTTTAGTTGCTTGTTCAATGTCCAGGCTTCCGTGCCATACAACAGTGGTGAATATACGTAGCATTTGACAATTCTCATTTTTAATGCGTTATTAATCTCTCTAGATGTTAAAACTGATTTTATGCTGTTGAAAGCATTTTTTGCCATTCCTATTCTCTTTTTGATTTCTATTTCACTTCTGCTATCATCTGTTATTATATGTCCAAGAAAAGAGAAACGTGTTACTTATTCTAGTATCTCCCCGTTTACTGTGATGAAACACGTTAAAAAATGCAAATATCTCGGAAGTATGATCACAGAAGATGGCAGAATAGACAGAGAAATCGAAATCAGATGTCCGGAAGTGCCTAATATATCAACTATTTTTTTTTGCATATCCCTTACAGGACGTTGCAGTCAACATCAGAAATTTTCAGCTGCTGTTGATGTACTAGGCAAGATTACACTCAGTAGTTTTTCATTGCTTTTTTGAGCGACCGGCTTACATACTCCGTAAGTTACCAACGCGGCGAGAACCGCTACTGATTCTCGCGCAGGTTACGTTACTCACGAGAATATACGGGATTACGGAAAAAGTCGTTAACTCCAAGGCCAGGGAGACTGGCATCAACTATCAACCACGCTGAAACATCGAAAGCGACTGATAATAAAAAGTATATTCACACCAATCCTATGCTCATCATCATCATCATCATCATCTTCCACTTCTGCCGTCAAGCGGCGCGGGGAGGAATAATTTGCGCTACAGCGCCCGCCGGGCGGCACTGGATAGTGTCATTGCGTGTGATTGTACAATATCTTTGATGTCATCAATCCATCTTCTTCTTGGGAGTCCTCTTGGTCTCGTCGCAGATGATCTTTCGTGTAGGGGCAGTGATGGTAGTTGATGGTGTTGCATTCTAACGAGATGGCCAAACCTCTTGATCTTCTGTCTTTCAATAAATGTGGCACAAGGTCTTGATCCAACTGTCTGTCTATTACAACATTCCTTACTCGGTCTCAGATTGTTAGGTTGGCAGCTCTCCTCAGGCATCTCATCTGGGAGGTGTTTATTTTGCGAAAGTGTTATTTGGATAAAGTCCTAGTTTGAAATTAGCAGCATAGGGTTGGTGTAAATATGCTGTTTATTATCTGTCGTTTTGCGGACATGGATATATTTGGATATTTCAGTAAGGGTGATAGTTGATATGTAAGTGCACTAGCTTTATCACATCTTATTTCGATGTCTCTGTCCAATGTACCATCTTCTGTGATCATAAGATCATAACCCTATGCTACCAATGTCAAACTTGGGCATTATCCAAACCACACTTACTCAATGTCAACACCTGAGATGAAATGTTTGATTAGAGCCGCCAACTTTACTATCCGAGACCGAATAAGAAATAGTGTTATCAGACAGACAGTGGGATCAACACCTTGTGCCACATGCATTGAATGGCAGAAGATCAAATGGTATTGGCAACACCATCAACTACCAGCACTGGCCTTACATCAAAGAACATCTACGAGAGCAAGAGGATCCCCGAGAAGAAAATGGATTGACGACATCAAAGCCATTATACAATGACTCGGAATGACACTATCCAACGCCACCCATCGGACACCCAGAGCGCCAACTATTCCTCCTTAGTATGAGATAAGTGACAACGTTTTTTTTTTTCTTCATATTTTTATTTTCTCTTCATTGCTCTTATTTTTTCATCTTTTTATTCTTATCCCGTCCTTATGCCTTAATGTAATCACTGGAGGATCTTCTTCTATACTATATCTTGTGTTTCGTGTAAGTATTTGTTTGCTGATGAAGGCTAGCCGCCGCAATATCCTGTGTATGTCGTAATTCTCTACTGCAAAGCTGCATTACTTTGTGTTATTTTATATTGTTTAAAACTATTCCTCCCCACGACGCTTGTCAGTATAAATATCTCAGTCATAAACCATCAAACAACATTTCTCTCGGCCTGCCTCCGGCTCTTGTACAGCTGGTGTCACGTTGTTGTCTTGTGCCCCTCTTCTAACTTTATTGTTTTTACATTCGTTCGTTTTGAACTTAAACGTAGTCCATTAAAGGTCTATTGTCATTTCCCTCTCCCAGGCGATCTTTGAAACCTTGATGACTTCCTCGTGTGTTAGGAGTATGGGGCGACGTTGTACATAGGAACCCATTTGTGTCTTTTAGTTAGTTGTCTCTCCATGCATCTCTATATGTGTTTAAGGTGTCAGTGCATTTCAGTTCTCTGTATTTCTGTTTGTCTTTTGAAGTTATCTGCTTGCTTAATTTGTATGTGTCTGCTTAAGTTCTCTGTTGAAGCTGTCTGTCTACTTAAGTTGCCTGTCTGTCTGCTGTCTGCTTAAGATATATGTCTGTTTGTCTATTTAAGGTGACTATTTGCTTAAGTACCATGTCTGCCTGCTTAAGTTACCCAAGTGTTTGCTTAAATTTTCTGTCTGTAATTTTAAGTTGTATGTCTACCTGCTTAAGATATGTGTCTGTCTGGTTAAGTTATCTGTCTGGATAAGTTGTCGGTCTGTCTGCTTAAATTGGATGTCTGTTTATCTGTTTGCTTGCTTAAGTTCATTTGCTGTTTTTCTGTATGTCTGCTTAAGTTGTCTGTCTGATTGCTTGCTAAAGTTGTCTATCTTGGATGTCTGTTTATCTGTTTGCTTGCTTAAGTTCATTTGCTGTTTTTCTGTATGTCTGCTTAAGTTGTCTGTCTTATTGCTTGCTAAAGTTGTCTATCTGGCTCTATGCTTAAGTTGTATGTCTTTTTGTTAAGTTGTATGTATGTCTGGTTAAGTTGTCTGTCCTTCTGTTTAAGTTGTATCACTGCTTGCATGCACACGTTAGTACATACACATGTGGCTGTCTCTCTATCTGTCATGCACGCATGGATGTTTATTATATGCGTATGTTATGTGCGTGTGTGCTAGGCGCTTGCGCCAACTAAATACGTGTGGAAATTTGTACTTGTGCATGAAACCTTCTCAAGCTCAAAGGAAACAAGCCAAAATGAAAACTAATGAACACAAACACATGCCTATTTTAATCACGTCACGTGCCGTGTTTGAAGTACGTGTACTGACAAAGTTGTCATGTTTTAGATATTTATGGCAACATGGACAGCTAACAGCGACAACCACAACAATTTATTAGCCAAACTGTAAGTGGGCGCGCTGATAAAGTTAATTACATGTCCTTTACAGGATGTGGCAGTCAACACCAGCATTTTTTTTTTTTGTGTGTGATTATTTTGGCCAGTTTACGTTCAGTAGTTTGTCATTGCTTTCTGTAATACCATTGTATGAAAATCAACGCAGTGCTGATAATCAGAGACTGTAATCAACATTATGTTGTGAATATTTTGGACAGAAAGAGTAATAAACAACGATTGCGTGGACAAGGCTAACATAGGGAGAGCAATATACGCAGCTATGTCAGGCTCTTTACTCAGATAATATGAAGAGAGGCCTTGGAGAACGCACTGACATCTGGGAAGATCAGCGTACAGGATGCATAAATAGACACAGAGAAATGTGTCTTGGTCTAAGACGATGACATGGAGTATTGTCATCGTCTTGCTCTTATCTAGGTAACTGAACATGGGTTCATACAGGCAACAATAAATCTGTTCGCTATGAGATCGAATATTTATTGTATTGAATATACAGTTGGCGCAGTGGGTTAACAGCCCGCGCTATATTATCTTACATATCACAGATAGTTAAACATCAAACACATAGTTGTCATACAACAATCTAGCACACTATCTAGCCTATGTATATATATATCTATGAATATCTATTGAGTCCCTCTCAGGCAGGCCTTGTTGCCTCTCTCAAGTCTGTCTGTCCTCTGCCGGTCTCCTCGTGTCCACCTTCGACACGGGCGGTAACTCTGTCCGAGTTCCTCGTGGACCCCGCATTAGGCGGGCCACATCAGTGTCCACGGAACCATGGACTCGATGACCAGCTCTTTCGAGAAGGTTCTAGATTACTCGGGTCCTTAGCGACTCGATGCTGTCCCTTGGGCTGGAGTTGCAGCCCTCTAATAATATATCTAACGGTGAGGCGGTGACAAGTATTGCATCACTAGAATTTATCCAGAACACAAAGGACCGAGAAATTTATACTGCCAGCCCTGTAGTATTTTAGATATATCTGCTAACCTGGACATATCTGTCTGTCTGTCTGTCTGTCTGCCTGTCTGTCTGTCTGTCTGTCTGTCTTTCCTTTATGTTTTCCCACTCTCTCGCCTGTTCGTGCAATTATTCTCACTAGACAAGCATGATATAGCCCGTTTACAAATAATTCTCCTCATCCAAGATCACTTGTTTTTTGTTTTTTTAAACTGTCTGCTGCATCGTTATGAAATTTTTCCTCACGGATCAACACCTCCACCCAAGGAATGTGTCTTTGATAGGCCCAAAGGCAATTTAAATCATTGAAAGCGGCGATATTTCTATGATGTTTAGGCGAAAATGCAATGAATTCACGTTAACAAAGTAGTTTTACAGTAATGCAAGTCAATTCGGGTGACGATACAAGGCGTATCCATATTCGTATGGAAGTGGGTGCAATGTGTATTATTAGTAAAGACAGAAAATTTACAAAGGTATGGAGTAAATAATGTGGAATTGAAATGGAAATAGACAGGAAAGTAAAAGGAGTATATTTCTTACCTTATTTGTCATTTCCTTCTTGTTTCTTCAGCTGATGGTTAATATTGTATGCACACGGATTCGTGTTAGCAGGTTACATTTAGCTTTTTATATGGAGTTCGCGAAAGCTTCCAAACAGATGTGCGTATGGAGTGACCAGAGGTCATACCGGAATTTAGTCATCATATGTCATCTGTTCAGCTGTCTGTGTAGTTTGTCCACGCGTGCACATCGGTGATAGAACCGTCTTGAGTCTTCGTTAACGGTGGTCTACTCTACTGCTTACTGTTCATAGACGGAACATGATTACCTGTGTTGCACGACCAATATAGTTGTGAATGTCCCTGTAGTTGGCTTCCTTCTTAACGGCAAAGGTGTTGGTTCTCTTTTCATTGAATTTTATAGATTGATTCGTATGTTCATGTGTTGTTCCCTGATTTGACTACGTGTTTGGTCTCACGTTTCTTGTTATGCCACAATATGTCAGTTTCCGGGAGTCTTCGTGGTGAAGTGGTCAAGCCGTTTAACTCGTGCTCCGAAGGTTGTGGGTTCGATTCTGGGCCGCTCCTTCGGTTCACGAGTTAAATTTTTCGGAGACTTCTGTGGGTCGTCGCTAGAGCTACGGAGTTTGTGCTCTGTGCGACGCTTTCCGTGGTGCGGAAAGAGACCGAGCCATATGGGATAAAACCCGGTGCAATGAAGTCGACCGTGTCGACTTTTAAGCGACTTTTTTATGTCAGTTTCCACCGCAATATTACTATTCTGTTGATACCCAATGCAGTAAGTGTTTTTTTTTTTTAATTTTCTTTTCTTTTATTTGTTTTTTCTTCCTAAAGCCAGTTGTTTGTCACCGTTGAGGGCTTGCAGAACGGGACATTCATTACTGTGGAATAAAAACTGTTGCCATTGACAAGTTGTATTGTTTGTGCCCATGCTCTAATGTTTATGGCCTGCTATTCTTCTGAATAGTTGCAGCAAATTATCCCAGTAGGTGTGCATGTGGATTAATGTTTGCGATCTGCGTTGAGCGTAGACCTTAATCTGTGTCGGACGATTTCAGTAGGTTGATGACTGCTCTCGGTTGCTTAAAATTCAATGCATCTTTTCTCCACTAGTCATCTTCCTCTTTCAAGATATGGTCCTCACATTTCCCCCAGTAACGTTTATCAATATTTAATAGCGCTGACTGGGTTAGTATTTTGACGTCAGACAATTTGAATGTAGTATTGTCAGCTGTCACCTGTCCTTTAATTTTAGCCCTCACCAGTTCTATAGGGTTTAAATTAGAAGGTACGGCGGAAGTCGCAAGCACCTATGGCTATGCTCTTCTATCAACTTCTTGCAAATCTTCTTGCTTTTTTTTTTGGGGGGGGGAGGGGGGGGGGTCTGTTTTACAAGGGACAACAATTAGCTTGAAATATGTTTCTGGAAATGGTATGTTTTTCCCTTCGGAGCCATATCTGTATTACTTCCTTTGTTCTCGATGCCATGGGTATTTACTCTTCTTGGGCAACAACATTGTGATATGATGCATTGTCCATGATTAGACAAGACGGTCTATCTAGGGATGGAAGCACTGTATTCTCAAGCCAATCTCTAAATACATTACCATTCATCTCGTTATGATAATTCCTATTGTCTGTATGATTTGATATGAACACGAGCCCAGCATTCTGTCGTAAGCCATTATGCATACTACCAGCATGGGCTATGACCAAACGCTGTCCCTAACTACTGGGCACAAATCGCTTTATCTTTCCATCCACCGATTACCGTTCCTTTTCACTTGTGTGATGCGCACTGATCCAGGTTTCATACAAATACACTATGTCATGATTTTCTTTGCGCATTTCCCTTATGTCATGTAGGTATTTGCTCCTCATGGCTCCTACACGCGGTTGCTCTCAAATGACATTTCTGTCTTCCTTGTACTTTCTAAACATTAAGCCTAATGTCCTTATAATTTTCCACAAAGCTGTTTTAGATAGCTCTATGTCATTGTTCTTTCTCAACCAAACCCTAAGTTTTTTTTTTTTTTTTTTTTTTTTTTTTCCAGTCACTGTTTCTTTGGTATCCAGCATTCTTATAATAGCTCGCTTTATGACATCCTTATCAAAGCTGTCTACAGTTGCCTTTCTACCTACCGTTTGCTTATTGCGTAGTGGCTTCATTCCATATTCTTTCACCCATCAACAAAATGACAGTTTACTCAAACCCAATGCACGCACTGTTCTTTTCTCGGGATTTGTAATAGTATGAAACTGTTTCCTGCGATCAGCTTCTTGACAAATATATGTGTACAACTTCACAACGATGCTTTGAAGTGTACACAATTTCACATTCAATCGCATTCAACAATATTCACACATTCAGATTTTAGCGATAAATGGTAAGATTTATAAAATAATCACGTTTCATGAAAGCGTCCACTATAATTGCGCCCACTAATATTGACGACACCTCTGAACACCCCCGTTCGGCTACGTGAGGTTCTTGTCATAAGGTCATTCTCGTGCAGTACGAGAAAATTAACTATTGAACGCTGTTTCCTTGTGAAGATGTAGTACATTTTATAATATGCACTTCATCTCTGACCAGTAAATTATATACCGCATATAAACAAACATTGAAATCTGCTGTATAATCTCCAGAACAAAACGGTTTTGTTTCGTGGAAATAATGACAAGGCCATGCTAAATCTCATAATTTTCCCTCAGTTGGCTACTGAAGTATGGATTTTTATATGGGGGGAAAACAAAAGTAAATGGAGTATAATAACCAATTTACAGAAGCTGGTTGACATCCAAGAAGTCTGTCGGGAAAATACGATGTTTTGTTTCCTTCCTCCCACATCTGCAACGATTGATGGCGAGGGAGATAATCCATGTAGATGTCGGAATGAGACACGAGAAGATAACTCAAACTAAAAGCGACAACCACAATAACCTAATTGGCAGACAATCAGTGGGCGCACTGATAAATAGACTCTAGGTTATAAGCAGCATTACGGGTTAGATAAAAGTACACGGCGAATGATGTATATAGGTGACAGAAAATGGGGCTACAGGTGGGAGTATTAGCACCCTAACACCCACACCTAGATTGTTTCAGTGTTTTGTCCGATAAAGGTGGTGTTAGACAAAGATTAGTGTCGACGTATTCAGGAAGGGGGGGGGGGGAAGAGAGAGTGAGTGAGTGAGTGAGAGTGACATGGTGAGTGAGAGAATAGACAGAGATTGAGAGAGAGAGAGAGGAAAAATGCGGCTCTGAAAAATACCTTAACTACGCAGAATGAAAGGATCTTTGCAGGTGTCCTGATGTTGCTTGATCAGATGTTTCTGTGCTAAACCTGCGACGGCCTAGCAAGCCGGCAGGGAATTTAAGAACCAACAATCTTCTTACGAACTCTTATGCTGCCAATGCCAAACCTCGACAGTGACGGAAAAAGAGAAACGAAAAATCATCACAACAGAAATGAGATTCCTGAGAATACACAGTGTATCAAGAAGAGAGAAAATCTGAAGTAAAGAAACCAGGACTAAAGTAGGGGGGTTATGGCAGCGTTAGATTTTATCAGAAGACAGCAAGTTAAATGGTTTAACCATGTAACTAGGCTTCCAACTAACAGTATACCACAACAAGCAATGGTGTACAGACCAAACCAAATGGAAGCAGAATAAGAGGCCGACCACGTAAACGATGGACAGAGGGAATAGCAATGGGCACTCTCCAGTCGTTTATGCTTCACCTCGATACCGCAAGGTCCAAGAGAACAAGATGAGATGAGATTGTTGATGTTGCTGGATGCAAAGACTGAGCCGAACCTGATTTATACGTGTCTGGGCCTGTGATGTGATAGGGCGATCGCATTGTCCCAGGCCTGAATGCGCGGAAGAATAGTGGTCATTCTTGGCCTCTGAACCCTCCTCGTCCAACCGCATTCATGGTATTATTGGAGTAGCTCGTTATCGAACACAATAACTCGCCCACCTGGAACGTAAGAGGCGGAGAGGAAATGGAGAGTGGACGATACTAGGGATAACTCTTTTAGAGCGTACAGAACAAACAGATAACCTTGACAAGTAAATAATAAGTAGGCCGTGGGGTGGCAGGAATATAATAGATTATGTGGTTGTTTCGGGATTTGAAATTTAAATATTGAGCACAACCCACTACTGGCAACGCCGATCGCATTCTGGTATGAACCTAAGGCCTATCCACGTCAATATGGAAGCACTATACTCGAGTTTCGCCCTCATTTGAGCTCGTCAGTAGTGCATATCCCTGACCGGATCCGGAAAAAGTCCCGGATCACGCGTGTGAAGCGGGTGTGTAACCACGCGGCACACACTGGACACACCAAATTATCACAACAGAATACCACAACGCTACCCATCGTAGGCTATGCTCAAGATTGCCTAATCGTCCAATTGTCTGTGTATGTGTGTGTCTGTACGTGTATTTGTTTGTGTGTATGTGTGTGTCTCTGTAGGGTGTATGCGTATGTGTAGGTGTGTCTGTGAATGTGCGTGTATGTATGTGCGTGTTTGTGTCGGTGTGTATGTGTGCGTGCACGTGCGTGTGTGTGTGTGTGTGTGTGTGGAGACCAAAGGTGGCCCATGACGGGTTAGGCTGCAGTAAAACTCTACAACTACACTGAGTAAATCAACAACAGCGGAATGTGGAATTGATCGGTTATTCAAGAACACAATCACCAGTGGCAGAATGGACGTTGCGGTTAGATAGCCTTCGTCAGTGTCACATTCATATAGACTTTACTGTTGTATGTATGAAAACCTGGGACAGTCAGCAAAGTAGCTGAAAGACAGTAATGCAAACAATATCGTGGACGCAAAGAAAAGAAAAAAAAAAAGCACAATCAAAAACAAGAAACAAGAAGACTGTTCTCCAAGAAACATATGAAAGCACTGCGTGCTTTGTTTTCATTTACCCGCCATCCCACAGAACTGTGTGACTTACTTATTGACTCGCCCTCGTAACTTTTTCTACCCAGTTATGCACCGCTTTATGGTAAATCGCTAGGGGCTAAGTCCACTGAAAACTCACCTAGGCGGGAGACATTTCGCGAGAGACGCTGAAGTTGAATGTGAAGTGAAACCGTGGTTTAGAAAACAGCGCATGCAGTTCTATGCAGCGGGTTTTGGAGGACTGATAAAACGATGGGATAAGTGCATCAATGTTGGTGGAAATTATGTTGAGAAATAAAGGGACAATGTATGTATAAAAATAAACTGGTTTCAAGTTATCATATTTAGCTATTTTTCAACAGCCATGTGTGTCTTACTTATTAACTTACCCTCGTAATTGGACTGTGATCCTGTGATATGGCGAACCATAACCTCCCACGCCTATTGGTATGGCACATGATGATGATGTTTAATTGCTACTTGACATGTCCGTTTTTTGTTGTTTTTTTTTGGTAAAAAAAAAAAAAAAAGGTTCAATTATCGACAAATTTATGGGTTTTCTTCCGCTGTGTGGGTGTACAATCGCGGATTGCGTTATTCTGTACTAATACCCTTAAGACTCGGCGGCAGCTCTAATGCCGTAGAGATAACTGAAACCCACCTTAATGGAATACTGATCGCGCTGATGGAAACTTTGATTTAATAGTGTCCGTGTGGCGAGGGATTACACGAGGGCTCTCGAGCCATGTTTCACGAGCTTTTGTCGAGTGGATAAGAAATATAAAGCGATAAATATCTGGATCACTTGGCCGAGTGGCAAGTTTAATTGTTGTTTAAATGGCTGAGTATTGACCACATTAAATAGTTGTGGGTTCAGGTGGTTGATAGACCTGGCTCATGAACATATAATGATAGACCTGACTCCAACAAAGACACTACCAATCCCTATACATACAATCGCAGTATTGGTACGGACTATTCATTCATCATGTGCCATGCCGAAAAGCGGGGCGGTCATGTTTCGCTATCTCCATGTGATCACCAGAGTCGTGGATCAGCTCAGTGTTCTTGTCTCGACCATAGACGTGGCAACGCCATCCAAGTATTTACTTCTCTGCCTTCCCCTGTCCTTCTATCTTGCCAGTTGTCACCAAGTTCTCCATTTATTTCTTCTCATAATGTGACCAAAAAATATGTTGACTGATCTATCTCTAATTTCTCCAATCAGTTTACGATTTTCATTTGATTCTTGTAGGACTTGGACTTAACCCCCGCCCCCAACACTCCCCCCCCCCACCCCCAATTAAAAAAAATTGTAATAATAATACTGGCTTAGGGCTTAATTAACGTCTTTCTCCATAATCCCGTATATTCTCGTTAGTAACGTAACCTGCGCGAGAATCAGTAGCGGTTCTCGCCGCGTGGGTAACTTACGGGGTATTGAGCCGGTCGCTCAGAAAGCAATGGCAGCAAACTACTGAGCGTAATCTTGCCTAGTACACCAACAGCAGCTGAAAAATGCTGATGTTGACTGCAACGTCCTGTGAGGGATATGCAACAACAATAATAATAATAATAATCTCAAAGGATGGCGGGTATAAGAAACATTCTCCTAACTTTGGTACGATGCATCTACCATAGTTAATTATAATTGGATTTAAACAATTAGTTTTAATGAGTATTGTATTATTAATTATTGCATACGTTCAATGTTTTTATAATGCATATAATGTCTCTGTTCTTGTCTTTGTTGTCTAAGATTAGTGCTGTCTCAATGAAATAATGATTGATGGTGTATGAGATCAGAGTAATAGGTAGGGCAGAATCTCAGACAGACCTGTGTGTCCAATTCCTAACCATTTGACACCAAAGTTATAACTATATGTCTGTACGTCCGTCCGTCCGTTCGTCCGTCCGTCCGGCTGGCCGTCCGTCCGTTCGTCCGTCCGGCTGGCCGTCCGTCCGTCCGTCCGTCCGTCCGGACGGCCGACAGAACGAACGAACAAACGAACGAACAAACTTTATTTTAAAAGGGTAACAAATTAGGCACGCAGGCCCGTCTTACATTCGGCCCTTTCAATCACTCATCTTTCATTCATCAAATGTGCATGTTACATTAACATAGGGAAAAACATTGTCAAATGGATTTTGTAAGCATAAACAATGCGTATTACGCATGATACAGACAGACAGACAGACAGACAGACAGAAAATATGTCTAACATACACACCCATACTTACACAAGTGAACAAAACAAAGTACTGTACGCCGAGTCCATAGCTTTTGTTCATTGAATATGTATGATTAGATGGCGAAGTATTCTGTGAACACTGGTTGACATTCAGTATAAACTACCGAACGCCGGGTCAGTATTCTTTGTTCATCGAATCTATCTGAATACACATTAAAATATTATTTGAAGATTGTTTGTGGATCATTGTTGGAAATTGCTAAATTACATTTCCCCCATTCATGGATTGGTCAAACAGACCCACTCATTCACTCACCAACGTCTTTTGTCCAGTGTCATCTTTAGAGTTGTTTTTCTTCAAATGACATCTTTAGATCCATTCTTTTATTTTTGTTAACATCACAACTGGTAATGGTCGGTATGTTTGATATACACCCATGTGTCCATCCCACGTCTGGTAATATATTAACTATCATAAATAATAAACAAGCATTGTACTGTATTCTGAATGATGTTAATGAAAGCCGAATAAGAAAGTATTGTCGCTTCACGAGTGGGTTTTTCAAGTGACATTTGTGGACCCAGTTCTTTTATTTCATAAACAGTGCAATTGGTAATTGCTAATTCCTTTCAGGTCAAAAGCGGTCACTCTTAGAATAGGGTTTTATTCGATGTTGAATCCTGCTGTAAACTATTGTACCCGACAGACAGTCATTGTACTGTGATTTGAACGCCTCAAGTACTTCTACAATGACGAGACGAAGAGGACGTCCAAGATGAAAATGGATTGACGACATCAGAGACATTGTATAATCACACGGAATGACACTATCCAGTGCCGCCCACCGGGCGCTGGAGCCCAAATTATTCCTCCCCACAACTCTTGACGGCAGAAGTGGAAGGTGATGATGATGGTGATGACTGTTACAGGACGTCGCAATCAGCCCCAACAGTTTTATTTTGCTATTTGTCATTTTCAAGGTAATTTTATATTCAGTAGTTTGCCATTTCTTTCTGAATTACCGGCGCTTGTACGATTGTGAAAACCAACACAAAGTGGTTTGCTTACAAATTGCCTGCGGTCGACTCCGAATCCATTATGCCGGGATTGTGAAACTGCGATCACTAGCCCTACGCTATAGACGCTAAGCCGTGGTCTCAGTGGAAGTCGAATAAAGAGACTAAAGGTAAACCAAGGCACCTACATTTTCCTCCCTTGGGGACACCACGACCAGCTTACTTTTACGAGCCATTTTCAGCTGGCCACTTGTGTGTAACGATGGCGCATGCAGTTGACACCGTCCTGCAGGTTAACTCAGTCAAGCAGCAACATGGGGGGGGGGGGGAGGGGGTGTGTGGATTGTCAGCGGCAGACACAAGAACCTCTTCAACTAGGTTATCATGAAATTGGTTAGAGTGGTGTAATGAGATGATAGAATTGATAGATAGGTTAGAGAGTGGTGTAATGAGTTGGCAGAATTGATAGATAGGTTAGAGAGTGGTGTAATGAGTTGGCAGAAGTTATAGATAGGTTAGAGAATGGTGTAATGAGTTGGCAGAATTTATAGATAGGTTAGAGAGTGGTGTAATGAGTTGGCAGAATTTATAGATAGGTTAGAGAATGGTGTAATGAGTTGGCATAATTTATAGATAGGTTAGATAATGGTGTAATGAGTTGGCAGAATTGATGGATAGGTTAGAGAGTGGTGTAATGAGTTGGCAGAATTGATAGATAGGTTAGAGAATGGTGTAATGAGTTGGTAGAATTGATAGATATGTTAGAGAGTGGTGTAATGAGTTGGCAGAATTGATAGATAGGTTAGAGAGTGGTGTAATGAGTTGGTAGAATTGATAGATAGGTTAGAGAATGGTGTAATGAGTTGGTAGAATTGATAGATAGGTTAGAGAGTGATGTAATGTGTTGGCAGAATTGATAGATAGGTTAGAGAGTGGTGTAATCAGTTGGCAGAATTAATAGATAGGTTAGAGAGTGGTGTAATGAGTTGGCAGAATTGATGGATAGGTTAGAGAGTGGTGTCTTGAATTGGCAGAATTGATGGATAGGTTAGAGAGTGGTGTAATGAGTTGGCAGAATTGATGGATAGGTTAGAGAGTGATATGTTAGAAAGTGGTGTAATGAGTTGGTAGAATTGATAGATAGATTAGAGAGTGGTGTAATGAATTGGCAGAATTGATGGATGGGTTAGAGAGTGATATGTTAGAAAGTGGTGTAATGAGTTGGTAGAATTAATAGATAGGTTAGAGAGTGGTGTAATGAATTGGCAGAATTGATAGATAGGTTAGAGAATGGTGTAATGAGTTGGCAGAATTGATAGATAGGTTAGAGAATGGTGTAATAAGTTGGCAGAATTGATAGATAGGTTAGAGAATGGTGTAATGAGTTGGCATAATTGATAGATAGGTTAGAGAGTGGTGTAATGAGTTGGCAGAATTGATGGATAGGTTAGAGAGTGGTATCATGAATTGGCAGAATTGTTGGATAGGTTAGAGAGTGATATGTTAGAAAGTGGTGTAATGAGTTGGCAGAATTGATGGATAGGTTAGAGAGTCATATGTTAGAAAGTGGTGTAATGAGTTGGCAGAATTGATAGATAGGTTAGAGAGTGGTGTAATGAGTTGGTAAAATTGATAGATAGGTTAGAGAATGGTGTAATGAGTTGGTAGAATTGATAGATATGTTAGAGAGTGGTGTAATGAGTTGGCAGAATTGATAGATAGGTTAGAGAGTGGTGTAATAAGTTGGCAGAATTGATAGATAGGTTAGAGAGTGGTGTAATGAGTTGGCAGAATTTATAGATAGGTTAGAGAATGGTGTAATGAGTTGGCATAATTTATAGATAGGTTAGAGAGTGGTGTAATGAGTTGGCAGAATTTATAGATAGGTTAGAGAGTGGTGTAATGAGTTGGCAGAATTGATGGATAGGTTAGAGAGTGGTGTCATGAATTGGCAGAATTGATGGATAGGTTAGAGAGTGATATGTTAGAAAGTGGTGTAATGAGTTGGTAGAATTGATAGATAGATTAGAGAGTGGTGTAATGAATTGGCAGAATTGATGGATAGGTTAGAGAGTGATATGTTAAAAATGGTGTAATGAGTTGGTAGAATTAATAGATAGGTTAGAGAGTGGTGTAATGAATTGGCAGAATTGATAGATAGGTTAGAGAATGGTGTAATGAGTTGGCAGAATTGATAGATAGGTTAGAGAGTGGTGTAATGAATTGGCAGAATTGATAGATAGGTTAGAGAATGGTGTAATGAGTTGGCAAAATTGATAGATAGGTTAGAGAATGGTGTAATAAGTTGGCAGAATTGATAGATAGGTTAGAGAATGGTGTAATGAGTTGGCATAATTGATAGATAGGTTAGAGAGTGGTGTAATGAGTTGGCAGAATTGATGGATAGGTTAGAGAGTGGTGTCATGAATTGGCAGAATTGTTGCATAGGTTAGAGAGTGATATGTTAGAAAGTGGTGTAATGAGTTGGCAGAATTGATGGATAGGTTAGAGAGTGATATGTTAGAAGGTGGTGTAATGAGTTTGCAGAATTGATAGATAGGTTAGAGAATGGTGTAATGAGTTGGTAGAATTGATAGATAGGTTAGAGAGTGGTGTAATGAATTGGCAGAATTGATAGATAGGTTAGAGAATGGTGTAATGAGTTGGCAGAATTGATAGATAGGTTAGAGAATGGTGTAATAAGTTGGCAGAATTGATAGATAGGTTAGAGAATGGTGTAATGAGTTGGCATAATTGATAGATAGGTTAGAGAGTGGTGTAATGAGTTGGCAGAATTGATGGATAGGTTAGAGAGTGGTGTCATGAATTGGCAGAATTGTTGGATAGGTTAGAGAGTGATATGTTAGAAAGTGGTGTAATGAGTTGGCAGAATTGATGGATAGGTTAGAGAGTGATATGTTAGAAGGTGGTGTAATGAGTTTGCAGAATTGATAGATAGGTTAGAGAGTGGTGTAATGAGTTGGTAAAATTGATAGATAGGTTAGAGAATGGTGTAATGAGTTGGTAGAATTGATAGATAAGTTAGAGAGTGGTGTAATGAGTTGGCAGAATTGATAGATAGGTTAGAGAGTGGTGTAATATGTTGGCAGAAGTGATAGATAGGTTAGAGAATGGTGTAATGAGTTGGCATAATTGATAGATAGGTTAGAGAGTGGTGTAATGAGTTGGCAGAATTGATGGATAGGTTAGAGAGTGGTGTCATGAATTGGCAGAATTGTTGGATAGGTTAGAGAGTGATATGTTAGAAAGTGGTGTAATGAGTTGGCAGAATTGATGGATAGGTTAGAGAGTGATATGTTAGAAAGTGGTGTTATGAGTTGGCAGAATTTATAGATAGGTTAGAGAGTGGTGTAATGAGTTGGCAGAATTGATAGATAGGTTAGAAATGGTGTAATGAGTTGGCAGAATTGATAGATAGGTTAGAGAATGGTGTAATGAGTTGGCATAATTGATAGATAGGTTAGAGAATGGTGTCATGAATTGGCAGAATTGATGGATAGGTTAGAGAGTGATATGTTAGAAAGTGGTGTAATGAGTTGGCAGAATTTATAGATAGATTAGAGAGTGATGTAATGAGTTGGCAGAATTGATGGATAGGTTAGAGAGTGATATGTTAGAAAGTGGTGTCATGAGTTGGCAGAATTGATGGATATGTTAGAAAGTGGTGTAATGAGTTGGCAGAATTGATGGATAGGTTAGAGAGTGATATGTTAGAAAGTGGTGTCATGAGTTGGCAGAATTGATGGATAGGTTAGAGAGTGATATGTTAGAAAGTGGTGTCATGAGTTGGCAGAATTTATAGATAGGTTAGAGAGTGGTGTAATGAGTTGGCAGAATTGATAGATAGGTTAGAAATGGTGTAATGAGTTGGTAGAATTAATAGATAGTTTAGAGAGTGGTGTAATGAATTGGCAGAATTGATAGATAGGTTATAGAATGGTGTAATGAGTTGGCAGAATTGATAGATAGGTTAGAGAATGGTGTAATAAGTTGGCAGAATTGATAGATAGGTTAGAGAATGGTGTAATGCGTTGGCATAATTGATAGATAGGTTAGAGAGTGGTGTAATGAGTTGGCAGAATTGATGGATAGGTTAGAGAGTGGTGTCATGAATTGGCAGAAGTGTTGGATAGGTTAGAGAGTGATATGTTAGAAAGTGGTGTAATGAGTTGGCAGAATTGTTGGATAGGTTAGAGAATGGTGTAATAAGTTGGCAGAATTGATAGATAGGTTTGAGAATGGCGTAATGAGTTGGCAGAATTGATAGATAGGTTAGAAAGTGGTGTAATGAGTTGGTAGAATTAATAGATAGTTTAGAGAGTGGTGTAATGAATTGGCAGAATTGATAGATAGGTTATAGAATGGTGTAATGAGTTGGCAGAATTGATAGATAGGTTAGAGAATGGTGTAATAAGTTGGCAGAATTGATAGATAGGTTAGAGAATGGTGTACTGCGTTGGCATAATTGATAGATAGGTTAGAGAGTGGTGTAATGAGTTGGCAGAATTGATGGATAGGTTAGAGAGTGGTGTCATGAATTGGCAGAAGTGTTGGATAGGTTAGAGAGTGATATGTTAGAAAGTGGTGTAATGAGTTGGCAGAATTGATGGATAGGTTAGAGAATGGTGTAATAAGTTGGCAGAATTGATAGATAGGTTAGAGAATGGCGTAATGAGTTGGCATAATTGATAGATAGGTTAGAGAGTGGTGTAATGAGTTGGCAGAATTGATGGATAGGTTAGAGAGTGGTGTCATGAATTGGCAGAATTGTTGGATAGGTTAGAGAGTGATATGTTAGAAAGTGGTGTAATGAGTTGGCAGAATTAATGGATAGGTTAGATAGTGATATGTTAGAAAGTGGTGTAATGAGTTGGCAGAATTGATAGATAGGTTAGAGAGTGTGTAATGAGTTGGTAAAATTGATAGATAGGTTTGAGATGGTGTAATGAGTTGGTAGAATTGATAGATAGGTTAGAGAGTGGTGTAATGAGTTGGCATAATTGATAGATAGGTTAGAGAGTGGTGTAATGTGTTGGCAGAATTGATAGATAGGTTAGAGAGTGGTGTAATGAGTTGGCAGAATTGATGGATAGGTTTAGAGAGTGGTGTTCATGAATTGGCAGAATTGTTGGATAGGTTAGAGAGTGATATGTTAGAAAGTGGTGTAATGAGTTGGCAGAATTGATGGATAGGTTAGAGAGTGATATGTTAGAAAGTGGTGTTATGAGTTGGCAGAATTTATAGATAGGTTAGAGAGTGGCGTAATGAGTTGGCAGAATTGATAGATAGGTTAGAAATGGTGTAATGAATTGGCATAATTGATAGATAGGTTAGAGAATGGTGTAATGAGTTGGCATAATTGATAGATAGGTTAGAGAATGGTGTAATGAGTTGGCAGAATTGATAGATAAAATGCTCGCAGTTGATGCAATACAGCACACGATGATTCATTGCATCGTGGAGAGAAATATGAGAGGGGTTAGTTAGTCGACAGATCATCCTCATTGCACATCGAACAATTCAGTCCATAAATTCTCGGGTCCCCTCCTCAGCAAATCCCGCAGCGTGTAGCGGCTCACGACAGCAGTTATGTGCTGGTTTATCTATCTTCTTTGGCTTCCTGCGTAGTGTTCTTGTTTGGCCACATCTGTTTTAATTTGCTGTTCTCGCAGTCTGGCCATAGTTGTAGATTCACAGTCATCACTTGGTAATCTGAGAGGGGATTCTCAGCTTGACATTGGGAATGTCGTTTCTGCGTAGAATGGAGCCTATAGGCTTACGCCGTGAAGCATGGAGTTGGATGTGGCTACGATCAAGCATGGAGATGGATGTGGCTACGATCAAGCATGGAGATGGATGTGGCTACGATCAAGCATGGAGTTGGATGTGGCTACGATCAAGCATGGAGATGGATGTGGCTACGATCAAGCATGGAGTTGGATGTGGCTACGATCAATGCAGCTATGAGGTGGTAGTGGTTACTGGAGACGTCGGAGCATTCAGAGTATCCGATTCTTAGTCTCTGTTACATAAAGTTAATAACAATGGACACATGTGCTTGCTTGCTTGTGTTCGCTGGCTGTGAACTCCAGCGTGAAGTCCTGTATGTCGGATGAAGACATCCTGTTGTCCAACATCAGTGTGATATCATACCGGACTGAGGTTTGTGTGAGTATCTGTTGTCCGCTGTCTGGCTTACTGGTGTGCAGACTGGTGGTTCCTCGCCGTGCAGGCAGGTACTCTCCGACTTCGGAAGAATCAGCGATCCTACTACGTTAGCCAGGACCCTGAAGGGACCTGTTGCCCAGGACCCACGACTAGGACGTGTTATTGGGTCTCGTCTTCTGCTCAAATCTGTAGAATGACATGCGTAGCTATCACCCTTAGACACATGTCTCTTAGAACACTTCCGTGGATGTACTGTCCTGTCACGCTGGAGTGAAAGATGACCAGCGAGTAGATCTGTTGGCTTCAGGTGTACCAGAAGTTGGAAGACTCACCATGGACAAGGTAGACAGACTTAAGATTATCTATGATACATTTATTTAGCCTCATTGTATTTGTTTTCTATTATTTGTGTGCGTGAGTTATCTGTTTTTCTTCCTTATCTCGTTTGTCTTTCTTCTTCCATCCATCATCTGCAGAATTTAATTTGCTTTCCATTTCCTGTTTGCAAGCATTTATATATTTGGGGATGGATTCTTTTCGACGTGTGTTGTATTGATTCATGCAACATGTCTCCCTGTTTGCTAACCGCCTGTATGATTTCCGCGGCATTGTAAATGTTCTATAGAGTAAACAATGCCATCATTATTATATGCCATATGATGAGTGTGGGTTGTGTTTCGCCATCTCACACCATGACCAGCTCCGTGTTGTATCGGCCATACTACGTGGCCAAGCCATCCATGTATTTATTTCACTGCCTTCCCATTGTTCTTTTCACCTCAATCTTGCCAGCTGTCACCGCGATCTCCAGTTTATTTCTTCTCATAACGTGCCCTGAAAATCTTGCCTATCTACGTCTAATTTAATCAGTTTACGGTTTATATATGCAGTTCGTAATCCCGCATGCCGCGTTTGAAACACAGCTGCAGGCGGTTTTTCTCATCAGACTGTCTTGCGTTGGTTTTTATAAAACGGCACGAGTGTCTTTTGTTCAGAAATCAATGGCAAGCTACTGAACGCAAACGTGCCAAGAAATCACAAACCGGCCAACAATTACTGGGGTTGACTGCGACTTCTTGTAGAGGATATGCTACTAACCTAATGCTTCTTGTAGGACTTGCTCATTGAGTTTCGCCATTTAATAGAGTAACATTGTACCGTTCCCTAAAGTCTTTGTCTGTTTCAAGTAATACTTGACCTAACTTGATGCTCCGTGTGGTCTTCATTATTTGTACCGTTCCCTAAAGTCTTTGTCTGTTTCAAGTAATACTAGACCTAACTTGATGCTCCGTGTGTTCTTCGTTATTTGTACCGTTCCCTAAAGTCTTTGTCTGTTTCAAGTAATACTTGATCTAACTTGATGCTCCGTGTGGTCTTCATTATTGTCCCAATTTGTAATCCCGTCTGTCCTATAACTAGGGTACGCTGTTAATGTCAGCCTAGTTGGTCGTGCGTCGAAGTACACTTGTTCCTTCAGCGAGGCGCCGTCGTCATTTGGAGGCGACAAGTTCGATCCCGGTCGGTGACTATTATAGCTTTCAAATTTTATGTTGTCTAGTGCGTATTCTAATCTCTATTTCCTTCTTCTTCTTCTTCTTCTTCTTCTTCTTCTTCTTCTTCTTCTTCTTCTTCTTCTTCTTCTTCTTCTTCTTCTTCTTCTTCTTCTTCTTTTTCTTCTTCTTCTTCTTCTTCTTCTTCTTCTTCTTCTTCTGTGAACGCCAAATAATACCATGTGTGTCTATTTGTGTAATCGTCTTAGTGGCCTCAACGGTTCTCCCCATTTATTTCTTGTGTTAATGTCAGGGTCACAGTCGAACGAGGGTTCAGTGGCTGCGTTCCTCGTCCACTAAGTGAGAGAAAGACGGCCACCTGGCCCTCCATGCACGCATGCCATCAACATATGATAATAACAGGCCATCAACATATGATAATAACAGGCCATCACAGATCCATAGGCTCCCGCTTCAGGACTTATTTACCCCCTCCACCCTCTTCCCTCCTCTCCTCTCTCTTATCTCCGTACCCCTTACAAATGGAACATGATACCTATGTCGATCTGCCCATTGGTTAGTTTCTGCTCCTACTAAATTGCTTCTGAATCTCTTTGGAATCAAGATGTGGTCCTTGTGATAATTATCAGGAGAAAGTTGTTTGTTTTTTTTTTGGGGGGGGGGGGTGGTTGAGGCTCGCTCGCTTTGAACCCAAGCGTAGTCCATACACACTGCTTCTAGTACTGCTAGACTGAATTTTGCACGTGGATTAGCTTTTACCTATTAACAGTGCCCCGCGCCATCAGGCAAAATGCAAAGAAAATGCAGACCTAAGAAACCAATTCCTACAAGAAACAAATGAAAATCGTAAGCTGATTAGAGAAATTAGGCGTAGACAATCACATTTGTCTGGTCACGTTATAAGCATAAATACATTGGAGAACTTGGTGACAACTGGCAAGATCGAGGGGAAGACAAAGAAGTGAATACCTGGATTGCTTGGCCACGTGGCATGGTCGAGACAGAAACACGGAGCTGATCCACGACTCTGGTGATCGAGTGAGATGGCGAAACATGACCACCCACGCTTATTGGCATGGCACATGATGATGATGTCATTGCTTTCTGTTGAACGAGGGGACGGAGCGCGTATGGGAATGTCCTGAGTGCAGTGATGTCGGTTCTTAGCTCAAGTCAACTCAACTTAACCCTATTCAACTCAACTGAACGGCCAGTGCCTCATACTATATGCAGCTGATTTTGTAGTGTTGTGGTCAAGTCGTCTGACTAAGTGGTCAAGTCGTCTGACTAAGTGGTCAAACCGTCTGACTCGGGCTCCGAAGGTTGTGGGTTCGATTCCGGGCCGCGTCCTTCGCTACCTGCACACCGTCACTCATTTACCTGGGATTTAGTTTAGTTTTATGTTTTCTTCATTGTTTTATTTATTTTTTGTTTTTGTTTTTGTTTTCATCTTTTCATTCTTCCTATACTGTTCTTATGCCTTAATGTACTTAATGTAGTCACTGAAGTATCTTCTCCGTGATTATTGTTTGCTGATGAAGGCTAGTCACCGCAGCATCCTATGCTTTTCCTAATTATATTCAGTAAATCTGCATTACTTTGTGTTATTGTACATTCTTTTACCTAGGCCATAGCCACCAGTCACGCCTCTCTCTGTTTCATTGCCCACTTTTGCATTGAAGTCCCCGAGTATCTATATTATTTCCAAAATTTTGCAGTGGTCCAAAGCCGTGTCTCACTCATCATAAAATGCACATATAGCTTCTGCTGTGCTGTCTGCTGTTGGTGCATATGTATGTATTGTACTTATATCAATTCGTTTGCCATGGAGTTTTGTTGACTCCTTGTTTTGTATTCCTTACCTCACGGGTAAACAACTCTGTGATTATTTAACAGATTATATACCATGGGATGATTAATCTCTTAGTGACTTCCTGTATCTGCCATGGGCCATACCGCCCAAATTTGTCGTTGCGAAATTTTTTCTAATTTAAAATATAAAAAACAGTAGTTTTTTTTTTTTTTTCCCTAAGCAATCTCCTGTAATTTGATATGTAATACAACATGTCTCCTGCCATATTAACAACTTCTAGGCCATAACTATGATACACCCCCACTTCCCATTTTCCGCCATCCATTTTTGTTTGGTCCAAACTTACGTTTTGCTTAACACCAAATCTGCTAAATAGTTTCTCCCTCACCTAGCCATCGTAGTTCACCAGTTCCTGGTATTATCATTACCGTCAACTGCCATGCCGGCTGGCGTAGGCGTTTATGACTCTCCACAGATCTCGAACTTTGATTTTCTGGATCAACTCCGCTGTTGATATTCCTCCATGCCACCGCCTCAATCCATCCAGCGTCATTTCTCTTGGTCTGCCTCTGCCTCTCTTCCCCAATCCCGTGAGACATCACCAATCCCTATTCATATAATCGCAAACTATTCGAACACTATCTCAGTACGGATTACCTTCCCCCTTAATAATAGAGATAATAATAATAACACCCTAGTATAACAGCCAGTATAGTCCACATGGCTAATAACAAGTGTTAGACCATTATTTTGAGCATAGTCTACGATGGGTGACATTGTGGTGTTCTGTTATGATAATTTGTATGTGTCCAGCGTGTGCCGCGTGGTTACACACCCGCTTCACACGCCAGTGATCCGGGGCTTGTTTCCGGATCCGGTCAGGGATATGCACTACTGACGAGCTCAAACGAGAGCGAAACTCGAGTATAGTGCTTCCATATTGACGTGGATAGGGCTTAGGTTCATACCAGAATATGATCAGTGTTGCCAGCAGTGGGTTGTGCTCAATATTTAGACCATTATCTAATATTACTGTGTAGTGTAGTTTTGATGTTCGCATTTTGCCCATACCTGTATAATGCATATCTTTTATATTGTTGCTGTTCTCTGTTAGCCTTGAATGATGTGTGAATGAAATAATGTATGAAAGAGTGATAGAAGGGCAGAATGTTAGATGGGCCTGCGTGCCCAATTCTTATCCCTTTGAAAATAAAGTTTGTTCGTACGTTCGTTCGTTCGTTCCCCTCGATATATTTCCCTTTCGTTCTTGACATTCTCTGTCTTTCTTTTCTGTATTTATAATAGTTTTGATATTCCATGTACCAATGAGTAAGGCAGTTTTATAATTTCAGCCATTATCATGCATTTTACTGGAACTTGTTAACGTCTTGTATTGTACGAGCCCTGCTTACGTTACTATGTAACAACAACATATACAGGTTGTTTCAACTGTTTATTAAAGCGTTGTACAATCATGTGTTGTCATACGTCAGTAATTGTGTTGAATTTCATAATTCGTAATCTGATCCAATCAAATTAAATCCAGATTCAAACACATGGGGCTCTCTCTCTCTCTCTCTCTCTCTCTCTCTCTCTCTCTCTCTCTCTCTCTCTCTCTCTCTCTCTCTCTCTCTCTCTCTCTCTCTCTCTCTCTCTCTCTCTCTCATATTCATTGAACCAGTAACATACCATGGATATCAGGTTACTTTTAGATTTTCCTGGGAATTATTTTAGGTAACTGCTAATTTCACCTCATTAGACAATTCAGGAACAGTTATACGAGGTGGCTTCTAATGAAAACCTTAAATTTTAATTTTAATTTTAATTTTTATGTTTATTTTGTGTGAATATGTTCTGAAAAAGTAAAGAATAGATGTAGTCACTACTGCGTTCAATGCAAGTCCTGCAGCTCCGATAAAGTGCTTGAATTCCTGTAGAAAAAAAATCTCTAAGATCACTACTCGGTCGTGAACAGTCTGTCACAGAAGTCACGCCGCTTCGAAACTTCCTACTCCACTGATACACATGCTGGACTGACAGACATGCATCACTATAAGTTAGCTGCATATCCTTTACAGTCAACGCCAGCATTTTTTTTTGTTGGTGCTGTTGTTAATGTCTTGGCAAATTTACGTTTAGTAGTTTGCTATTGCTTTCTGAACGACAGGCACCCATACCAATTCGTAAAAAAATCAGCGCAACGCGGTCTGCTGCAAAATCGCGCGTAGCTGTGTTTCGAACGCGGGTGTGCGGGATCACGAACCGCATCCGTAACTCCTTCGTCACTGAGACCGGTTGCATCACTATACTGGTCCTTTATTGTCGATGCATTTCTATAGGTTTCATCCTTCACTGATTAAAACAAAAAACTGCTAACAGAATGCTGTTCCTCTTTAGTGCTTGTTAAAAGTGGGACGGCCATAGTTAAATTGCTTTATGACGTCACCGTGCTTGTCTGCATCGTGATGTCACGTGATTAAGACTGTTGGCATCTTTAACTACAATATTGACAGGTTACAAGGCAATGACATAGTTATTGCAATGTCTATCACACTGTTAAGGTTTTGATTTGAAGCCCCCTGGTAATAACTGACGGCCTATCATTTCACATTCCAAAACAGTAGTATCTTTCATTTAACATATATATATATATATATATATATATATATATATATATATATATATATATATATATATATATATATATATATATATATATATATATATATATAGTAACAGAGAGTGTAAATAAAGGACTCTCCTTGAATATCAATAAAACAGTAACAATGGTGATATCAAAGAAAATGGTGACACCAAAATGTGACATAGAAATGGAAGGGAAAATTCTTAACCAAGTGGATAATTTTAAATACCTAGGGGCATTTATAACATCAGATGGAAGATGTACAACAGAGATTAAGAGCAGAATAGGGCAAGCGAAAGCCGCATTTCAGAAAATGAAGAGTATCGGATGCAATAAGTCACTATAAATGAATGTAACAAAGAGAGTGCTAAAATGCCATATAGAACCAGTTTTGCTGTATGGCAGCGAATCTTTGAGTGTTAATGAACAAATTAGGAAGAACTTAGGAGCAACAGAGATGTGGTATTTGAGACGAATGTTGCGAATTTCTTGGATTGCCAGAGTAACTAATAACGATTGCTCGAAAGAAGCTGATGAAATTAGAACACTATATACAACAATAATAAAGAGATAAACAGCTTTCTTTGGTCATGTGATGAGAAGAGAGGCATTGAATATCGTGCCAACTGAAAAGATCAAGGGGAAGAGAGGCAGAGGCAGACAAAGATAAATGATGCTGGATGGACTGAGACGATGGCAAGGAGGAATATCATCAGCAGAGTTGATCCAGAATTTGAAGAATTCATATGCTTTTTCTTTCTTTCTTTCTTTCTTTCTTTCTTTCTTTCTTTCTTTCTTTCTTTCTTTCTTTCTTTCTTTTTCTTTGATCAGCGGCAATCCAATACTTTTATGTAATACATAAGTTCCAAAGCATCAAAAGTATACACATAAGTATAAAGGAAATTGTAATGAGAACACAACTAAAACATAAAAGTTATCTGCCACGTATAGTGGCTTCCTGTCACCGACACTGGAACAATCCCTTCCCAAAGTCCTGGCAACCCGTCGGTTAAGAGTTAAACCTAGAAATAAATAACCTTTCCACATGTTTCAACATCTTACCCGTTGATGCCCAGAGATACCAACAGAGTCCCATAAGGGCACACGCGTCTTTTCTTTGGGGGCTTCAGCATCGTAGAGACAACCAGCAGCAACAGATGAGTCCGTGAAGGGTATGTCTGAACGCCTTGTTGACAGCACAGTACATGACAAAATTCAGAGAGAAATTCAGGACCTGCATGCAGTTAGTCACGTAGGTAACGATGAGCTGATACTCCTTGTCCACGAGCGTGTAGCCAACAGAGAACTTCATCAGCTCGCTGGGGGAGACAAGAAGGAGAAAGAGTAGCACTATGGCTACCAGCGTGGCCGTTACGCTGTTCAGGGCACTGTCCGACGGTCTTTTTCTGGTCACAACCTTGTGTGTGGAACCGAATGAACTGTCTGTTCGCCTTCCAAAGCGGATTTCGTTCAGTGCCTTAGAATCACTATCCGTACTGTGGCTACTAGGCCCACAGCTGCTTTTCGAAGTCTGTTCCCTTCCATTATAAACTACTGTAAATTTTCCGTAACTTTTCATTCCGTTATTGACGTGGCCTGAATCTCGCGAGTGTCTGTCTTTGCTTCCTGTCATTTCGGTACATCCAGATAAAGTACGCCCTTGTTTGATATCCATCCGTTGATTGTACAAGTGTTTGCAGTTGTAAACAACGGTGTGTGTTGGGCTTAGTCGTTGGGCGCTAGCCTTGGTTCCCGAAGACGTGTAACGGATGATTGAGTGCGTAGGGGTCATCCGATCCCGTAGCGTTTTGGCCTTATGGATTTGGATAATCAGGCACAGATTGAAGTAAACGAGCGCTGCGCTTGGAATGAAGTCAAAGAAGATTGCCCACATGACTCGTCTCAACTTGACAGAGTGGTGATCCCTCTCATACAGAACGTAAACTGTTCGCCCGTCGTCGCACCTCACCTCTTCAATTTTCCTTTCCAAGTAGATGGGGATGGTGGACAAGGCGCAGATGACAAACACCAGGATGATGCTGGCGCGGGTGCGTGTGAGGGAGATCAACTTCCTGGCACGCAGTGGGTGGCAAACGGCGATGTAGCGTTCGGCCGCCATGACGACGATCAGCCAGGTGCTGGATATGATGAACAGTGTGATGAGACCGTTGGCTAGGTAGTCGAAGTAGAGCACTGCGTCCCCAACCTCGTAATGTGACTTTAGGCACGTCTGTGGAAGAAACCAAATATACACGTTTGATTTTGTCATGTAATGGTTAGGACAGATTGAATGGTTTGGCCATCTCACGAGAATGCCCGGGTACCATCTGCCACAAGAGCCAATTTGAAGAAGTATTATGGATGCAGAGCAAGGGGAAAGACCACGTAACAGATGGAAGTGAGTTGTATAAAGGACAACCGAAGGGAAATGATTGCCAACTTACAAAGAGCATTAGAAAGAGCGCATGAAAGATCTTTACACCCCCCCCCCCCTCTCTCAACCCTGGATCACTTCACTGAGGTAAAAGTAGGAAGAGGAGGAGAAGAAATAGAATAAGAATAGTGTTCATGTGTATAGATATGGACTATCTAACCCAGTGGTTCTAAGCTGGTGGGGAATCCCCCCCCCCCAGGGGGAATTTTAAGGTTTCCGGGGGGGGGGGGAATTAAGATTATTTCAAGATCGCATTAATACAAGAACCAGTTACTTGATATTGTTTTTCCCTCTATATTTTACGGTTCTGTACGTCTCGTCCTAATGAAGTTCGTTTTATAACGTAAGTAGACCAGCAAATCACGTTTTATGTAGATGTCTAGACTTGTTCTAGTATGTGTTATTAAATTTAGCTTCCATTTTTATGTATACTGTGTAAGGGTGGGGGGATTTATAGGGAGGAAATTCGAAAGGGGGGGGGGGATGATGACGTTCTGAAATATGGTAAAGGGGGGCATGGGCCAGAAAAGGTTGAGAACCACTGATCTAACCAAACTGAAATGAATTAAGTTTTATCTGAGTTTCGAGGGAATTCCTATTCTCTTATTCAGGTCACCACAAAGAGTTATCATATTTCACTGTTGAGCCTTATGCAATAGAAACCATGGTCTCCGTGGTCAAAGGCTTGCGAACGCGGTTCGTAAGCCGGGTACCAGGCGTTCGAAGCTCAGCTGCGACCGATTTGTGCAGCAGACCGTTGTCGCGTTGTGTTAGAACGTGCTCGTATGGGAGCCGGTCGTTCAGAAAGCAATGGCAAACTACTGAACGTAACTACTTGCCTAGTATATCAACAGCAGCTGAAAAATGCTGGTGTTGACTGCAACGTCCCGTAAGGGATACGCAGCAAAATTTTTAAATTTAAGAATTGCAATGACACTTATACGAAGGATACGTCTGTCTGATCGTATTGCAGTGCTCTTTCTCTCTCTCTCTCTCTCTCTCTCTCTCTCGTCTTCTCTCTCTCTTCTCTCTCGTCTCTCTCTCTCTCTCTCTCTCTCTCTCTCTCTCTCTCTCTCTCGCTCTCTCTCTCTCTCCCCCCCCCCCCTTCTCCTCCCTCTCACTCACACACACAATGCATATATATATATATGAGGCGTACCTTCCTCGTCGCTCTCTCTCTCCCTCTCCTCTCTCTCTCTCGATCTCTCTCTCATTCTCTCCTCTCTCTCTCTCTCTCTCTCTCTCTCTCTCGCACACACACACAATGCACATATATGAGGCGAACCTTCCTCGTCGCGCCCGCCCCTCACCCTCGAAAGTTATGAAAACTAGCTGGTACATTTTCTTAATTACACCTGAGAAGATTGATGGGAAATGGCAAGGGGGAGACAGGGACAAAATATCTGAATGCCACAGCCACATGGCATAGCCAAGATAAGATCACAGACCTGATCCAAGACTCTTGTGATCTTGTGAGATAACGAACCATGACCGCCCACACTTATCGACACCAGCAGGGCTGATCTAGAGCACCGGGGTTCGTGATCTGTGTTGAGATATGGACGCCTACGCCAGTTGGCTGGGAATATATACAGGGTGTCCCAAAAAGATGTACTCACTCTTTGACCTTCCAATTCTCATGCATTTTGTGTGTAAGTAGATGTGTCTTGACAAACACACAATCCTAAGGAGTTAAATAAATAAATAAATTAATGTAGAACCCATTATTTATTGTCATGTAGATGAATGTTCTCTCTCATTCCGTCATGTTTGCAAATGTTCAAACTGCCTTCCTTCATTTTCCAAACACAGCTGATATCCCCATAAAAAGAAATCCATCGGCATAAGGTCTCGTGAACGCGCAGGAAATTCAACGCTACCTCTTCTGCCAATCCATTTGTTTGGATGTGTTGCATCGAGGTAAGCCCGTACATCACTATGGTAGTGGGAAAGAGCTCCATCTTGCGCTGGAAGTAAATCTTCTCGTGCCCAAACATCTCTTCAATCCCTGAACCGACATTTTCCATCAGTAAGTTTAAGTAAACTGGACCACTGACAGTTTGATCAAAAAAGAATGGTCCAACGACCCCCAATACTGACATCCCGCACCACACTGTAACACCTGGTAAGTTCAGATGGTGTTCCATACTCAAATGTGGATTTTCACATGCCCACTATGTGCAATTATGACATAATTAGGACATTCATCTACATGACAATAAATAATGGGTTCTACATCAATTTATTTATTTATTTATTTATTTAACTCCTTAGGATTGTGTGTTTGTCAAGACACATCTACTTACACACAAAATGCATGAGAATTGGAAGGTCAAAGAGTGAGTACATCTTTTTGGGACACCCTGTATATATATATATATTCTTCAGCGTTCCGAGCCATTGAGGTTCTTTGCTGCAGATACAATCCGTCTCCATTCGTCTCTCTGGTTGACCTTCTCCTGCCAGTCGTTGATTCCAAGTGCTTGTAGGCCTTTATATATATTATCTCTCGACCGTCTTCTTGGTCAACCTCGGGGTGTACGGTCATTTATTTCCTGAGTGTAAGCGAGTTTTGTTTCCCTATTATCTTCCAATTCTTTCTATATGCCCCAGCCATTTTAGTCTATTAGCCTTCATGATACCAGTGATTAGCGGGGACTTAAACAGATCATAAATGTCTTTGTTACTTCTTCTTTTCCACTCCCCACTTTGTTATCACTAATGGGTCCAAAGATGCGTCTTAAAACTTTGTTCTCAAAGTTTTGTAACAAGGCTTCGTCTCCTTTAGTTGCACTCCAGGTTTCAGAGCCATACAATGCAACTAGTCTGATCAGTTTTTTGTATATTGTGATTTTGGTGTTGCGAGATAGCGCATTTGATTTTAGTAGATGTTGTAGGGCATAGTATATCTTATTTCCAGAATTGATTCTAGTTTGTATTTCTTCCCTTATGATATATATATATATATATATATATATATATATATATATATATATATATATATATATATATATATATATATATATATATATATATATATATGCGGAGGAGCGCAACTGGGAGGGTACATGCCTTACTTAAGTACGATGAAATGCAACCTAAAGATTAAATGTCATGACCGGGCAGACCAGGCCTTAAGTCTTGACCGGCAGCTGGTCTATGATGGATATAGAGTCAAATCTTGGTTTTCGTTGCCATTGGTTTTCGTCGATTTCGGTTTTCGCCGATTGTTTCCGCGAAAAAATTTGCCTCTGTTTGCGTCTCTTGCCTCGGATTTCAGTTGACGTGCCCTACGGGACGTCGCTACTGATTTTGCGAAAACAAAGGGATCCACGCGTTTTTCTGCTCAGTTTGGTGTTGTTTCTCGTTGTGTGAGCGTCACTTGCTAATAAGTTAACCCTTTCCTATTAGCTCCATCTTGGGACCAAAGAAAGTTTCCAGAGCCAGCATCTCTTCGAAGAAGAAAGCCAGGAACACGATCGAGTTGAAGAAGGAAATCATTGAAATATACGAGAGCGGCATTAAGATTGCTGAAATCGGCCGCATGTACTAGATGCCGCCATCCGCGATAAGTTTCATTGTGGCGAAAAAGGACGCTATAAAGAAGGCTAATGTAGCGAAATGTGTGAATGTGCTAACGTAACAGAGATTGCAATCAATTGAAGATGTCGAGCAGTTATTATTATTTGGATTCATCAAAAAATGCCAGACTGTTGTATGTGGATCTCATTAAGAAAATGCATGGGACGAGTGCTAGTGTACGGCGTAGACATGTGTTACTAGGCACGGCGAAGGTGCGTGTTCGGGGCCGAGAGGAGGGGGGGGGGGGGGGGGGGGGGGAAATAGTATTGAACACTATATTTATTCTCTATAAAATGCGTTTTTGGTATGTAGTTTGGAGTGTCTAGAACGAATTAATTGGATATATATTGATTCATATGGATATACTTGCCTCGGTTTTCGTCGGTTTCGGATTTCGCCGATTGTTTGCGGACGGATTATCGACGAAAAGTGTCTGTCTGTCTGTCTGTCTGTCTGTCTGTCTGTCTGTCTGTCTGTCTGTCTGTTTGTGTGTGGGTGTTTTTTTTTTTCCCCCTCAAATTTTGCATTTGCATATTTTCTCTTTTTCATGTTTGTTTAGTTTCCGTCTTTCAACACCGGGGTCTCGTTTGCTGTTGTTGTTTCCCGAACTTTGTGTTATGTTTATGGTATTCGTGGAAAAATGTGGGTTATTGATGTGTCAGTTTAGCTTTCCAGCTAAGTAATCTTCTAAGCATTTTGTTGTATTTCGTTAATAGAGATTGTGGTAAAATTGTATCTGCGTGTTTCTTTCCTTTCGTCTAGCTTCCCTGTCGTATTTTATTCTCATTTTTTTTTTTTTTTGGGTTCAAGTGAGTCGAGACAGGTTTTGCACAGAAGCATTGGAAAAAATCCACCCAGGAATCCAATGGATTTTCCTGCCATTTCGTGTCAGAATTGTCGGGAATCAAAGTGTAGATAAGCCGGCTGGTACTGCAAATGTATTCCATAATCAGCATTATGGACGCAATTTTCTAGTTTGACCGAAAGTAAGGGTTTGCAATTGAATAAATTATAATTAATCCTTATAAAACAAACGTTGGGGTTGAAAATCAGAGCAGCTAGAACATAATAACACATCTAGGATTGTTGCAAGTCAACATCGAACGGACACAGTCGCAGTGCAAATAATTACACGTAGTGTGTAGAAAAATAACGGGAATGAAATTTCTAACCGGAACGCTGCGAAAACATTGGATTGCTGAAATAACTAACAACGACTGCCTGAAAGAGGTTAGTGAAAGTAGAACATTAAACGCTACTATAAGAAATAGATACAGCATAGTCTATGCTCAAATGAGAAGATGAACATGTGAAAACATCGTGACAACTGGGAAGCTCAGAGGTATATGAAACAGAGACAGGCAGAGAGAGATTATGCTGGCTGATCAAAGAAGGTGGGGTGGAGGAATAAGTAGAAAACAAAAGTCCGAAAGGACACTTGAAACCTTGAGGTCCATTGGCCATAAGTAGAGAACATAAGACCTTGAGGTCCATTGGCCATAAGTAGAGAACATAAGTCGGAATGGACACTTGAAATCTTGAGGTCCATTGGCCATAAGTAGAGAACATAAGTCGGAAAGGACACTTGAAATCTTGAGGTTCATTGGCCATAAGTAGAGAACATAAGTCGGAATGGACACTTGAAATCTTGAGGTCCATTGGCCATAAGTAGAGAACATAAGTCGGAAAGGACACTTGAAATCTTGAGGTCCATTGGCCATATGGTGTCAGACCCACGTTTTTGTAGCTCCATCCGCACTCGCAGGGTCGTGTGATTAGTATCTCACCCGTCGTCTTTACTTCTAGGTTATTTCCTGGTACTCATTTTAGACTGGGATTCCAGGTTAATTTTAAAAGTCCGCCTTGATGTGAACCTATGACTATCGGGCCTGCAGGCGAATGTCTACCTGCTATGTTACCGCGTTCCCCATTGTGAAAGACCATCAGTGTAATTGATCCAGAGCACCACTTATCGAGATCTTGAAAGACACGAATGCCTTTCGTCTGGCAGTAAAAATCAAAGAAGCCACAAAAAAAATAAAAATAGTAGATAACATAAAGAAAACCCTATGCAATAGGTTAGTGTTAGACTCAGGAAAACGGTTAGTAATGAATTATTGCGTACTATATGAAATAATGTTTAACATATTGTCTGCAGTTCTTGAACAATTTGTGAACACGTACGAAAATCCGGTTAACAATTCTCAAGATAATTTTAATAAAATAAGTACGGTCAGTACGTTAAATGGGCTCTGATGTAGGGATCAGAATTACGGAGAACGATTAAAATCGTTAGGAATAAACTGCAAAAATTCATAAACTGATTAAGTGCCATGGAATGGTGCATCGTCTCATTTGAACGTCACGTCACTGCCATTCACTGCCACGGGCTTTTATATCAAACTATAGTTTAAACATACCGAGCGTGCGAGACGTAAGATGGTGCATGATGGTGGAATGACCATGTGTTCTCATGCATCCACTGTGGAGAACATTTACAGCGCGAATTGGCCTTATCAGTCACATTTGCTACCGCCATGGGTTGTAGTTATTATGCCCTTTTGAAGCACAATGTAATAAAACTATCTTCTGTCAAGACGGCAGGGTGCCAATGGAATGGAAGTTAAGACATCCTATCCAGTAGATTTCCCAATACAGCTCCCTTTAATTTTATATATAATACAGCAAGTCTGCTACCATTTTCACAACTTTTAAATCATAACTGTGACAGACCCCTACTTCCCATTTTCCGCCATCCAGTTTTGTTTGATCCAAACCTACTGTTTTGTTTTTGGCATCTGAATCTGTTAAATTGTGCCTTGCGCAGAATAGTAGTGTGAAAAGTGTATGACAGAAGCACTATTGCAGAGCTTAGGTATAGAACTAGAGCGATTTCAAGTGGCTCAAGAGGAAGGAAAAGACCCTAAATTGAGATAACTTTATAATAGCATAACTAGGAAGTCCTTCTTCTGGAACGCACAGGACAACCCAGACAGCGGGTGAAAAGAAGAGAATTAGGCTCAGAAATGATAATATGGGGAGAACAAGGAGTGATGTATAGGCTATAGCAAATAATTGGATGGACTTTACAGACATTGTTTGATATCCTTTGCTTCAATTTTGGGTAATGGGAAGAAGAAGAAGAAGAAGAAGAAGAAGAAGAAGAAGAAGAAGAAGAAGAAGAAGAAGAAGAAGAAGAAGACGATGGTGGAAAAAAAATAATGATGATGAAGTAAACAGAAAAGAAGCAGCAGCTGAAGACGAAACAGTGGCAGCAACCAGCAGAAGAAGAAAAAAAAAAAGATGATGGTAGTGATAATGGGGATTGCGATTTAGATAATGAAGTGAATGTCTGAACTGTTTATACATGGTCGATAACTGCCCCATTACATGTGTTTATGTGTGTTTACAGGTTATGCCTCATAAACGAAACCTGTAAATATAGCCAATTTTCCAAATTTCACGAACGACGCTGTTTTTTGGTTGTTTTCATTATGTCTCAAATGTCAGCATGTTCATCACATTATGTTAACATTTATAAAATTGATGTCTCAAAAAGAGTTTTGCTAACATGGCAGACATCTGTATTTAATAATCCAATTTTGCTTTCCCTATAATAAATAATATAACGGATGGCGAGATAGGGGTATCCCATATCATAGAAGAAGTAAGGTGCCTCCTTCCCTCCGCTAGTCTGCGGGACACCATTGGGCAAGGTCGAAGACCCGTTTACAAGACAATGGCATAGCTATTGTAATTTCTATTCCACTTTTAAGGTTTTCATTGGAATCTCGTATTTACATATTTCCGCTGGCAGTGAACTATGTCATCGGTTCCTTCCTCTGGGTAGTGATACAACTATGTTGCATTGCTTCTTAGCGTTGTGCACAAATTATTGTATTTTCTTTGGCCGACAATAGAGTCGGAATAATCCAGCCCTATAGCTAAATATTCTAGCCTACCGCGGTGAAATAAAATAAAAGATGTGGGTGTATAATGGAGACAAGAACACAGGGCTGATCCACGACTCTGGTGGTCGTGTGAGATGGGGAAACATGACCTCCCATGCTTATCGAAATGGCTCATTACTTGGTGTGTCGGGGAACTGTAAAACGCATTCACTGCCACTAATAGTGATACAACTATGTTACAATGTGTGTTGTGGAGGTGGGTGTTAGAGGAAGAGAGAGAGAAAGACAGAGAGAGAGAGAGAGAGAGAGAGAGAGAGAGAGAGAGAGAGAGAGAGAGAGAGAGAGAGAGAGAGAGAGAGAGAGAGAGATGTATGTCGGGTAAATGTTGAACGCATTCACAGCCAGTAATAGCGTTACAACAATATTACAGTGTGTGTTGTGGAGATGGATTTTAGAGGGACACAGAGATACAGAGATAGGTAGAGACAGAAAGAGACAGATATGTCGGGGAATTGTGAGACGAATTCAGTGCCGCTAATACCGGTACAACATTTGAAGATAAGTTCCGAATGAAAAACCCTCCTCTAAAGTTGCCCTTTCCTTATAATGTTCTACTTATATTAGCCGTGTGTGTTTGTGTGTGTTGTCTCTCTCTCTCTCTCTCTCTCTCTCTCTCTCTCTCTCTCTCTCTCTCTCTCTCTCTCTCTCTCTCTCTCTCTCTCTCTCTCTCTCTTTGTGTGGGTGGGTGGGTGTGTGTGGTTTCGCTCGAACTGAACTCAAGCGTAGTATATAAACATGCTACTACTTCCAGTGCACAGGGCTGAGTTTTACTTGTGGATTAGCTTTTCCTATTACCAGTGAGCCGGTCTCCGTGGCCTAGGTGTTAAACGACTTTCTCCGTTATCCCGTTTATCCACGTAGGGTAACGCAGCGCGCGAGAATTGGTAGCGGTTCTCGCCGCGTTGGTGACTTACGGGATAAGTGAGCCGGCCGCTCAGAAAGCAATGGCAAACTACTGAGCATAATCTTGCCAAGAAATCAAGAACAGCGGTAAAATGCTGGTGTTGACAGCGATGTCCTGTAAAGGATATGCAAAAAAAAAAAATTACCAGTGTACCTCGCTCTCAGGCGATCCCACTCCGACTCCAGAAGCTCATTAGACTCTTTTAGGCAAACGTTGTTGCTATTTCGGACAATCTAGGGTATTCCCAATATTCATGCCAGGAACTGCCAGAATATAAATTGAATATTAATATATTTTCTCAGATCGCTGTCCAACAAAACAGTCCAGCAGAATAACCGGAGCAACTTCAATAAATATTAAACAACTTGAGGCAGGTTGACATTTCTTGCAATGCAATATTTATTTATATATAATATCTTGTGACGTCTTGAAACAATCAACATCGCCGCTCCCATGTTGATAGGAGGGTCGGCGATGGGTGAATAGGCAAACGCACAATGCTGAACATTTTTATATTAAATTAATCGATTGCTAAGATAATGCTTCACCGCCTAGCATTATTTAGATTGCATCCTTGCCGCTTATCATAATATTAACTACTTACAACTCATGTCTGTTGACACTTGCTAACCTTGAGCCATTCCTTCGACTTTTGACTTAAATACTCATGGCCAATCGTCAGTCCTAAGTTTGGAGTGTTCCTTGATCATTATATCTTTAATAAGTGATGGTTCCCTTTCACCATTTCCATCTTCTAAATGATTTACGTTAATAATTCGCCTCTGAGAATTTTATGCCGCCTTCCTTGTTGTCAGCCACAGACCTAACTGGCCGGTTGCTAATGTATCACCTCGTGACGTTTTTCGCATCGTGACATCACTTGGGCGACATTTGCGGTCTGCTTCTTTGAGATAACCCTTCGGGTTATTTCTCACTTATAAATTCTGTATCTCATTCTGAAGTGCTACATGGCAGGAACCGCATCTTCATTGTCGTTCTGTATAGTAACATAAGTACTTTACAGGACGTTCCAAGCAGCCCCGGCATTAATTGGCTGTTTATGATTTACTAGACACTGTTTACATTCAGTACTTTCTGATTGCTTTCCGAACAAGAAGTATCCATCTGAAGATTTCTATTCCATTATAGAGACGAGTTCTGAAAAATAAATAGTCAACTAAAGTTTTATTTTCGAATATATGTCGAACCCTGAAAACTAAATATTCAACTAAAGTTATATTTTTTTTTAAATGTCAGCATTAAAAAAATATTGTGTGTCCTTTACAGGATACTGCTCTCTCTCTCTCTCTCTCTCTCTCTCTCTCTCTCTCTCTCTCTCTCTCTCTCTCTCTCTCTCTCTCTCTCTCTCTCTCTCTCTCTCTCTCTCTTCTCATTCTCTCTCTCTCTTTTTCTCTATCTCACCCCCCCCCCCCCCCACACCCCCCCAGATCACCTAACCTCTATTAACTGTTTGTAGTATTCTAGACAATTTTACGATTTGTTGATTGCCATTGCTTTCTGAACTAGAAATTAGCGTTTAAATCCAACGCCTCATACCATGAACATCAACGCAAAGCAGTCTGCTTCCAAATCGCCACCGGCTGATTTGGAACCCTCAACACGGTATGTCAGGGAATTATGAAACAGCGAGTCTCACTATTCCCTGAGCCACAATGCCGGTTGCCGTCGGCACTACTTCGTAAAAAAAAATTCGCTTTGTTTAACTGTGCCTGGCAAATGTGAACACTACCAGAAGGGGGCGCCATGGTGTCCAGACGGCTCGTATCAAGCCGGGTCTGTAGGTTGTGCCTCCGCTGGCAAAAGCCGGAATTTACACCGCCATTGATTCTGGAGAAAACCGGCAGAGCTGTCTGGCGGTACCGACAAGTGTGTGATAAAAACACCAAGAAGTCGTGCTAGCTTGGCGGCATTGTTGAGATCTCCGTATGATTGTGTGCAATCTTGCTATTGCTTGTTGAACGACCGGCACTCGTACCCTTGTTTTATAAAAAAAACAATGCAAGGTGGTCTGCTGCCAAATCGCCCGCAGAGAAATTAGACGTAGAGAGTCAACATTTTTGGACACATTATAAGAAGAAATCAGCTAGACAACTTGGTGACGACAGGCAAGATCGAAGGAAAAAGAACAAGTGGGGAAGGCAACGAAGTAGATATCTGCATGGCTTGGCCACGTTGCAAGGTCAATAAAAGAACACGGGGTTGATCCACGACTCTGATGATCATGTGAGATGGCGAAATAATACCGCCCACGCTTATCGACATAACACATGTCACTGAATGTGATATCAGTTTCATCGTCATATTCTCTCTCGCCCGCGACTTGTGCACGTAAATTACAAGTAACCTCAGAAGTCGGAGAGTGTTCACCTGATGGCGAGGGCCTTCGGTAATAGGGAAGCATAACCCACACGCAAAAATCATGTCAGTGCTACTGGAAGTAGTAGCACACATACAGATTACCTTTGCTTTCAAAGCGAACGAAAGACGATATTTGCAATCTTTTGTAGCCACAATATTTTATCTACAATTATGTTATTAGTTTTAGTGTTTGTACAGCTTCTTCCTTGTTTCTATAGTCCCTTCTGTGTTTATTATTTCGCCGTGGAATTGTTTGTTTTTAATTCACACTAACCTGTGCTTTCCTTATTGTGGAGCTTTGCTGTTTATCTGTTATTCGTTCAACCTGGTTTCTGTTGGTATATGTCGGGTCTTATACATTCGCTTAGGGGCGTGTATTATATTGATTTGTTTATTATTACTTCCAGGGCTGTCGGTTTGGATGTATTATTGTTTTGTCTTCGAAATTCAGCGAGCCTTGTTTGTTTATATAGCCTTTGTTATGTCTGCCTGTCTTATCTTTTTGTTTGTCTGTCCGACGTTTGAAAAATAAAAAGTTAAATCTCTCTCTCTCTCTCTCTCTCTCTCTCTCTCTCTCTCTCTCTCTCTCTCTCTCTCTCTGTGTATCTCTCTCTGTAAGTCTGCCTGTCTCTGTTTGTCTGTCTGTCTCTCTGTCTGTTCATGTATCTATTCCCCTTCTCTCCCATTCTCTGTCTGTCTGTCTGTCTGTCTGTCTGTCTGTATCTCTCTCTCTCTCTCTCTCTCGCTCTCTCTCTCTCTCTCTCTCTCTCTCTCTCTCTCTCTCTCTCTCTCTTCCCTTGCCAGTGTTTCTGGCTTTGCTTCGCTATTTCGGTTTCTTTTATTTATATCTATTTATCTGTCTAGTTTTCTGTCTGCCAATATATCTATCCGTCCGTCCCTCCATCCGTCGATTCATCCACCCCTCTCTTTCTCTACCACTTTCTCTGTCTGTCTTTCGGTCGATTTGTGTCTTATTGTCTGATTGTGTTTTGTATCTGTCTGTCCATCTGCCTATCAAACATTTCCTAGATATGTCTGTCTATTTCTAACCGTGGAAAGCATCAATACAGTAACTCCAGCCACAAGAAACTGTATCACCAGAAACTCTATTTTCGTTATTGAGTCGCAGGGCAATAGCCGGTCATGTTTTAAAATTCCCGAACCCGGATACTTATATATAGAAAACAACATGTCTGCCGCATTCAATCTTATTTGCAATGGTGGTTAACTTGTTTAACATATGTCGTCCAGATAAGAATAATTTAATATAAGTAATACACATAACCCCTCCCCCCATACACGCACGCGCGCGCACGCACGCACGCACACACACACACACACACGCACACACACACACACACACACACACACAGTATCCCTTTTTCACTGAAAGAGATATAAAGGGATAAAAATAATAAGCGCATTATCATTCAAGAAACAATTTCCAATACGTGGGCCAGTGTTATCGACCGTGTGAAACAAAAAGCACTAAGGAGTTTTGGTGCAGTTTGTTTTATTTTGGGTTTGATATTGACACAGTGGAAAACTTTCGATGTGTCTGTTTTCTGGAGACAAAAATAAAAACAAGCCTTGAATGTGTGAATTTAGATGTGTATAGGCGATCATAGTGTGTGTTTTAGTTTAGTTTAGTTTAGTTTAGTCGATGGATCAACATCACGGCATACGGGTGTAACCCATAAGTGCTCCGTTCTCCTCCTAACTCAAACCTGATGTCTGGAGAAACTCAGCTCAGTGCACGAACTCCGTAGCACCGGCGAGGATCCTGAAATACTTCTGGTAGATTTTTAACTCGAAAATTTTCGAAATGTTCGAGTGTGTTTTCTGGTACATAAAAGTCTTAATGAGGAACGGCATGCATTCGTCCACCCATCCACCTTCCCTACCTACCTACCTGCCTACCTACCAACCCATCTGCCTTCCCTACCTACCTAGCTACCTACCCACCCACTATCCTTTACTTTGTCTGTTTATCATTCACTGTCTCAGTGTGTTCTCTCAATCTGTCTCAATGTCTCTGTCACACTCTGATATTTTACCGTTTATATCACTCTTTATCAGTCTCTTTCTGTGTCACTCGATCTCTCTCGTGCGTTCACAATGATGATTACGCGAGTAATTATAATAAGAGGAATGAACAGAAGAAACATATTTCAAATTTCGTAATGAACCAGATACAGGTACACCATATCTAGCTTCAAGATATATCAGCATGACGAGATCTGTACCCGGTCTGCTGAAGTCAAGAGGCGGATCTCCTAGACAGGAGACACTCCGCCCTAGTATCAACATTCATTCCCCATCAATGTATGCTGTGTTTATTGTATTTAAAGCCAGTCTCTGGGCGCAAGATTTGACATGCGATGTTACGGCATAATATATGCTAGAGCTATCTTCTTGTCACAATTTGATATCCCTTAACAATGCACACCAGATATTTACACATTGTTGATAGTTGTTGCTTCACAAAGTTTTATATTATTGGAAAAGAAACTGTCGGTCTGCATGTTTGTATGGACGGCTTGGAGTGAGTTCAGGGTCTATAACCCAAGAGAGAAGTGAAGGGCGAAGGAGAGAAAGACATGTCTTATATTTATGACGGCAGTGTTACGTGCAATGTCAAGATATTCACCGGTAGAAGTCGGAATGTTGGCAACGTAAAGTTCTTGACACACTGGCGGTCCCGTTCTGGTAGTGTTATGGTTAATTTGCTGCATATTCTTTACAGGACGTCGCAGTCACCCCGGCGTTTTTGGCTGTTTGTGATATCTGGGCAAGTTTGCGTTCAGTACTTTTGTATTCTGAACGACTAGCACGCATACTATTGTATGGAAACCAACGCAAGGCGGTCTGCTTTCAAATCTCCCACAGCTGTGTTTCGAACACGGTATGCGGGATTACGAACTGCATTCGTAACCCCTTTGCCACAGCTAATGTGGTATGATGCGGGCGCAAAATAGAAGGACTAATATGATATGACGCAATCATCAATGTGGAGCTCATGGAGAGAACTAGACAAAATAGAAGGCCTAAAATAGTATGATGCAATCACCAACTTGGAACTCATGGAGAGAACTAGACAAAATGGAAGGCCTAAAATGGCATGACGCAATCACCAACTTGGAGCTCATGGAGAGAACTAGACAAAATAGAAGGTCTAAAATGGTATGACGCAATCACCAACGTGGATCTCATGGATTGAACTAGACAAAATAGAAGGTCTAAAATGGTATGACGCAATCACCAACGTGAAGCTCATGGAGAGAACTAGGCAAAATAGAAGGTCTAAAATGGTATGACGCAATCACCAACGTGCAGCTCATGGAGAGAACTAAACAAAATAGAAGGTCTAAAATGGTATGACGCAATCACCAACGTGAAGCTCATGGAGAGAACTAGACAAAATAGAAGGTCTAAAATGGTATGACGCAATCACCAACGTGGAGCTCATGGAGAGAACTAGACAAAATAGAAGGTCTAAAATGGTATGACGCAATCACCAACGTGAAGCTCATGGAGAGAACTAGACAAAATAGAAGGTCTAAAATGGTATGACGCAATCACCAACGTGGAGCTCATGGAGAGAACTAGACAAAATAGAAGGTCTAAAATGGTATGACGCAATCACCAACGTGAAGCTCATGGAGAGAACTAGACAAAATAGAAGGTCTAAAATGGTATGACGCAGTCACCAACGTGCAGCTCATGGAGAGAACTAGACAAAATAGAAGGTCTAAAATGGTATGACGCAATCACCAACGTGGAGCTCATGGAGAGAACTAAACAAAATAGAAGGTCTTCTTCTTTGCGTTCATCCGGAGTGTTTTTTCAGATGTGATTGCGGTGTGTCTAGTTAGGCATCCTTGGGTCGAAACCCTTAGGCCAACACATCCGACTTTTAGCGTGCATTTTTGACCAGGTTAGCATTCCTGGGAGATTCTCACTTTTGTGGTACCGTCCACCTCCCAGCTGGTCAAGTTGGAACAGTCGAAGACTGCACGGGCATCCCTCAAATGAAGGCAGGGACAGTCCATAGCATTTTCCGCCATCCTGGGTGGCTTCCATAATTGCAGAGCCGACACATAACGCTCTGGTGCTGGGCTCACCGAGGGAATCGTCACGTCCTGCTCATGGCTGCTTTGATTCCTCACTTCAATATATTGGGTATTTCGTTCGCCCTGTGCCGTTCCCGCACAAACCAGACAGGTCTGCAGACGGTATCCACTCAGCGAGTTTTCGGACATGTGCTTGTCATTGCGCCCGTCAGAGCTGTTCCAGGCACGACAAACATTCGGAAAACTACCTAGTCAGAGCTGTTCCGAACAAGAGCGGCATTCGGAAACTAGGTAGTCAGAGCTGTTCCTACCTAGCACGAGAGACATTCGGACGAGACATTACACTCGGACGTAAATGCGTAGTGCCAATTTTTAGTTTGCCACCCGTAGGACGGCACTTCCGACTTCAGCAGGCATTTTTTAATGAGGATTCGAGGCACGTTAGACTTATTGTTGTGATGTCGCCCACAACTCAGCTGGTCAAGATAGAACGATCATCGACATCACGGTTAACCCTCAAGGGAAGTGTGACAAAACGCGATTATCTGTCTTGGGTCGTCAAGATTCCGCACTTTTTTGGCGCGTCATCGGGGACTTTCCCAGCTAAGAATAGACTGAGGGAAGCCGATGAAGGACTTACGATCTAAAATATTCTCGAAACACCGAAATTCGAGTAACCCGTGATGCTGGGTATCGCTCTAAATTCTCGTGCAGAGAGATCTAGAAACTCTAGGCGGGGAATGACGGTTTTCCCGAGAAAGTATCTTTTCTCTAGAGGCACTCGCTTCTCGTGCGCATTGAGTTGGCACGAAGCGGGAATGTGGCTAAAGCAGTCATTCACTTACTGTCGTTGAAACAGAATGGACGCCGGCCTGATTTGAGCCAATTTTGTGGTGCGTCTCTCCTCAACCATGATTCGGCTGACTGTCATTATAAGGAAGCTGAGAAGCCCTTGAAACAGTTCGGAGCTGTCTGGAGGTCTGGTTTTCCATACAGGTAGATAATTGTTTAATTCGTTTGGCTTTGTGCGTGTGTTCCGAACGCCATTGTTCTGGCCTCGTTGCCTGTGCGGATGTCCTTGCATGCTAGTTGGCGGACCGATCGATGGCGCAGTTGATGGCGAGTCGGGGGTTTGTTTGCCGTGTGCTCGCGGGGCGGCTGATAGAGGCGCCGTGTTGTGATGTGGGCGATTTGGGTTCCAGGTGTGTGTACCATGTTTTGACAATCGTTGCATCTATTGGGTTGCTGAGTTGGAATGAGACCTGGTTGCTTGTGCCGGCTGGAGACCTGGATTAGTTCAGTCGGTTGCTGATACCCGAAGAACGGTTGGAGGGCCGGGTGGGTTGGTGGGTGGAGTTTCGGACAAGATTGTGCTTGGTTACTAGGTAAGGGAGGAGCTTGGTTCTGGGCCACCAAGAGTGATGTAGCTATGGTGTAATAACTTAATAGTGAATTCATTGTGTGGAACGGCGGATTTCTGTGTCAAGGTAAGTTGCTTTGGTGCTATATTTATATATATATATATGATGGGACATTGTGTGCATATATATTAGATCATGGCATGTGATACTTCCTGGAGTAAGTCCGAACGCCGAATAGGTAGTCGCGAGATAACACTGCGTGCCGTCGCGATATAAATGTGCGTTCTGAAATCTTGTCTCAGCTATCCTGTCTCTTTCGTACTGGCGCTAGTGCGAGTGAATGCTCAGGTGCTGGAAGTATGGAAGGATGCAAGGAGGCTGCATGAGACTGGGGAAATATAGAATATGGGGGATGTGAAAGCAAGTTATGAAAGTATGTGTTGGTAGGCCAAGCCAACGATGAAGTTCCATCCATGCCAAGGCTAACCCACTTGGGGAGGACAGAACTGGAAGATTTCCCTTGGAACATGGGGGGAACATGTATTCTCAAGAAGGCTTCTTGACTCTAAGGCAGAGTCTGATAAGAAGAGTTGCTAGGGCAGGGGCAGGTGGTCCCACCAGCAAACAGGCTTGTGTACATAGTGGATGTGATCATGTCCTATTCCTATATCCCGAGGGATGGGATATTGATCCAGCTTATGTTTTTTTTTAATGTACATTGATGATGTTAGGACCGAGTCTAGGGACTCTTTACCTATGTTTAGTTCGATTAACTTAGAACTATATTAACAGCCTTGTATCACTACTGACGTTAGCGACAACTGGTAGATGATTAGGGAGAGGTGAGACCAAAGATCAGACTCGTCATTCTGATTTCTTGCTCTGTTTGACGGGCTGTTCTGTGAGGCCAGCTGACATTTGCAAACCCATGCTATACTACTCTCCAGATAGAGATAATGCTTTAGTTATATGCATAACTAAGTAGCATGACTGAGAGTTGAGTAGTTATTGGTAGGATGCATGTGGACTTATGTTTGGGCCAGTATACTCTCACCGGTCGCTCTTCCTTTTCAGGAGTTTGCCTGTTGAGGAACCAGTCAACTATAATGTTGTTGGCAGGAAACCACTTCGTGTGACGGAGCGAAGGGTTCAGTTCTTTACTTATCACGCCAGACTCAACCACATCAGGTACCCAATGTTGATTCACCATGAGTGAAGGTTGCCTCAAGACATTACAACCACCCTGAAGGTGCCCGTGTGAGAAGTGTTGGTTTGTGATTATTCTGACAAATAGACGACACTCTGTTTTTCCATGAACAGTTCAGCATGTTGAGTAATCATGCTCAATGACAGGGAACGCCGGTCCGTCTAGTGACGGGGGTTCTGCCTAAACGCAGAAGTAACTGATCTTCAGACACTTGAATGGTTCTTTGGACAGCTATAGTGGCAGGTCTTGAGAAGAACTTCACCAGTTAGTGACTTGTGTCCAGATAATCCGGTGGAAGGGACTATGGGATTATAGTCCAACCTGAATTGTTGCTGTGAAATAGATGTCTGATTCTATTAATGTACTGTTGCAGTATCAAGATTATCAACTGTGTTCTAGAAGGACTCAGTGACAATTCTGTAGCCATATCTGATTCTACAAGCAGTGTGACTGTAGGAGACCATTGAATTGGTCCGTGACACTTTTCCATTCATGTTCCGGTGCTGTGATAAAGGGACCATTAAATTGGTCAATACCATAGCGGTTCTGCAGTAAGACTGTGTTCTGATTGATAGACCATTAGCTTGGTCAGTGTTTAAGTTCATCGAAGTGACTAATACTTGGAGCAATTCCAGGCGGATTGTCTCCCAACTGGTATTGTTCGAGAAGTGTATTAACAGTGACTCCGTGGGAGTGATATAGATGCAGTTGGTCCAGTGAAGTGGGGTCCAGCAGTGACTCTAGTGTTGTGGATCTACGCTCTGGAGACAGAGTGGTCTCCAAGGTTCTAGTCATCTCACTGGAAGGAAGCCGGGTGAGTGGCGGACCGACTGGACGGGACATCTGCATCCAATCTACTTCTCAACTCGATGAAGATACCTACATCTCTGAGTCTATCTCTACTCTATCTTCTATTTGTGTAAATAGATTCTTCTATCAGGATGTTCATTTCAGTTCTATATTCTCAAGGGTAGAATAAACTTTATGTTAGTTGACTTGCTCTTTGTATAATGATTGAGTGTGGTCTCGGACGATGCCTCAGTGTTCATTGTTCCACAGGTGTAGGTAGTTAGTGGGGGTCTAGAATCTGGAGGGGCTTGTAGACGTAATTAACTAATATGAGATCAACCACAGAGTAAACATGTGTATCTGCTCATCCAACCCCTGGGGCTAGAATACACGGGAGTGCCAGAGACACCGCGGGTGTGGTTCACTCTCACTACCCAAGGTGAACTCGTCACACTCCATACAGAGTGGGGGCTCGTCCGGGATTATTCCAAGATCTCTGTGTGTTGTAGACCTCTCACATAGTGATAGGGACTTAGTCTTTATCCTCTACTTTAGTCTACATAAGATTCTACTACTTCTACCTATCTCCTAACTGTCTGACAGACATTTGTGTTGTGGTGATTAGTTAGTACTATTGATTATTGATTTATTGTATTGCTTCACCCACACATACTTGAGTACCCACATATCATAGTCAACATGTCTACCCAAGAGTTAGACTTAGACAAAGTTCAGGAAACTGGACGTAAGTCTGGTCTAGAGGGAGATGCTTTGAAATCCTATGTGCAAGAGGTGGAAAGAAATTTTCGCCAAGAGGAAAGAGAGAGGAGGAGAGCAGAAAGAGAACTGGAAGCCAGTAAAGTGGCTCTTGAGGAAAAGAGGATAGCGGCTGATACTGAGATGAAACGGCTTGAGTTGGAAGCCGCGAAAGAAAAACGTGACCATGAGTATCGAATGAAGCTACTTGAGGCACAAGTGCCTGCTACAGGTGTAACTGATGGAGCTATGGGAGGAGGTGTACCTCCTGGCTCAGAGTCAACCAGTAGGCGTGACTACCAGGCTATGAAATGGCCTTTACAGCCGTTCGAACCCGAGAAGGAGCGGATAGACCAATACTTAGAGAAGTATGAAGCCATGGCTATTGCAATGGGACTAGACAAACAGAAATGGTGTTTAAAACTCTCCCAGGGACTCCGTGCCGAAAGTTATGAGGTGTATGCACGCTTGCCACCGGGTCTACAGAATGATTACCCGGCACTGAAAGCGGCTCTCTTGAAGAGATTCGAGATAACAGCGCACTCATACCGAAGGAAGTTTCGGACTGCGAAGCGAGAACCTGGTGAACTGTTTTCATCATACAGTGTGAGATTGAACTCATACCTTCTTAAGTGGATGGCCTTGGCCGGATTTAAAGAGGAGTATGAAAGTTTGCGTGAGTTGATGGTTGTAGATCAGATGCGAATGCAAATGTCTAAACCCTTGCGAAACTTCTTAGGTGAGAATGGGGCTGAGAGATTGGATATAGTCACCAAGTTAGCCGAAAGATACGTTGAAGTCTATGGCGAGACTGGGGATACCAGTCCAACAGATCCGAGATCGAAAGATAAGGATCAAGGTAAGTCCAAGAAGAAGACCAAAGGTTCTAATGAACCCAAGAAACAGGTAAACTCTTTAGAGAAGATCTCTAACGTCAACCAAGGTAAGAATAGCCCACCTAGTTCTCCAAAGAGGAAGTGGAGTGAACGATGGTGCAAATTCTGCAAGTCCAGCACTCACAATACGAGTGAGTGTAAGAGTAAGCCCAAGGACTTTCACTTTGCTTGTCTTGCAGAGGTTAGGGATAGACCTTGCAGGAAAGTGAAGTCGGTTGATGGGAATGGAGAACCAGAGCGACCTCCAGTGGTTGAGGAAGTAGAAGTGAATGGGCAACAGGTGTTGTGCCTCTACGACACAGGATTGCAATTTTCATCTGTAATTGCATCCCACCTGACAGGCCCAGAGCAACTCACCGGGGAGATGACGGAGATACAGCCAGCCAGTAGGAGTGCTGTAGCGCTACGTTGCCCGATTGCCAATGTGGAGATTCGGAGCAAGTACGTTACTGGACGCATTCAGGCGGCCGTCGTACCGGATCCTCTCTATCCCCTAATTCTTGGCCGGAAGTACGTGTTTCTGGGTGAACCCGAACACCCTAGCGTCCATAAGTCTAGGCAGGTCAGAGGTACAGAGGAAGAGGGTCTCGAAAAGGTAAGTCTCCGAAATACTCACCCGGATGGAATGAGTAATGCTCGGAGCAAGGATGCGACGGAGTGTCCTTGTTCAGAACGGTTGCCCAACAATAAAAACCCGTTAATTCAGGGTAAGTTCAACTCTGATAACCAGTCACCGTTAATTCAGACCGGAACAGAGAAAAGGCAGAGGGAACGTAAGTTGGTTCCTGAGAGCTTCAGAGCTAATCTGCTGCGAACGGTACATGTCAGGTCCCCAACCGGACATCTGACTGTAGGGACAACCAGTAAATGTCTATCCCGGTACTATTGGTGGCCGGGAATGACAGGCGACGTGCGCAGGTATATTAGGTCTTGTCCTGAGTGCCGTAAATGCACATTTGAGAAACGGAGGAAGACGAAGATATCCTTAGTGGTTGGAGACCGAGTTCTAGTACTCCTCCCAATCGAGGGGAACGAATTCGAAATCGGGTGGCAGGGCCCATTCCTAGTGGATAAAGTGGGGCTCCACAAGCACTATGGAGTGGTGATCCTGGGAAAGTCTTCTACTTTCCATTCCAGTCTCCTCATGCGCTATGAGGGGAAACCCGATGATAAGTCTACCAGCCCAAGGGCGCAGAGATTCGCTGAAAGAACGGTTCGGGGTTCAGGTCAGGTAGCGGAAAGCCTGTCACACCATAGGCAGTCCTATATGTATGTGCAGGTACCTTCTTCGGTTCAGCCCGGTGCTCGGGGGAACATGACCGGCCAAAGGAACACCCGCAGTGCTAACTACACTGAGAACCGTGGTCGGAAGAGGTGGGGTGTGTCAGAACAGACACAGACCCTTGGTCCCTCAATCCGACCGACTGCAATCCAGCTGGGTCCTCGAAAAGGGAAGCTGGAGTTGCAGAAGTCCAGTAAACTCTGGCAGGAACGATCGTTAAATCAGATCGAGACGGGAGCTCTGTTCCGCAAGACACTGCGAGATGCCCGATCGCAGTAGCGGAGTAGGCGTTGATCACCCGTGATACTGAATAGCTTGTCACCCCACCGAGTGTGGTAAAAGTATTCTATACAATATTGACGGGTTAGACTTCCTCACCCGCCATCCGGTCTCTAAGAAGAAAGAACGAACGACATAGACAGCTTCTGCGTAGAAGTGGAACGACGGGGTCGATCCTCTTAAAGTGGGGGCCTATGTGACAAAACGCGATTATCTGTCTTGGGTCGTCAAGATTCCGCACTTTTTTGGCGCGTCATCGGGGACTTTCCCAGCTAAGAATAGACTGAGGGAAGCCGATGAAGGACTTACGATCTAAAATATTCTCGAAACACCGAAATTCGAGTAACCCGTGATGCTGGGTATCGCTCTAAATTCTCGTGCAGAGAGATCTAGAAACTCTAGGCGGGGAATGACGGTTTTCCCGAGAAAGTATCTTTTCTCTAGAGGCACTCGCTTCTCGTGCGCATTGAGTTGGCACGAAGCGGGAATGTGGCTAAAGCAGTCATTCACTTACTGTCGTTGAAACAGAATGGACGCCGGCCTGATTTGAGCCAATTTTGTGGTGCGTCTCTCCTCAACCATGATTCGGCTGACTGTCATTATAAGGAAGCTGAGAAGCCCTTGAAACAGTTCGGAGCTGTCTGGAGGTCTGGTTTTCCATACAGGTAGATAATTGTTTAATTCGTTTGGCTTTGTGCGTGTGTTCCGAACGCCATTGTTCTGGCCTCGTTGCCTGTGCGGATGTCCTTGCATGCTAGTTGGCGGACCGATCGATGGCGCAGTTGATGGCGAGTCGGGGGTTTGTTTGCCGTGTGCTCGCGGGGCGGCTGATAGAGGCGCCTGTGTTGTGATGTGGGCGATTTGGGTTCCAGGTGTGTGTACCATGTTTTGACAATCGTTGCATCTATTGGGTTGCTGAGTTGGAATGAGACCTGGTTGCTTGTGCCGGCTGGAGACCTGGATTAGTTCAGTCGGTTGCTGATACCCGAAGAACGGTTGGAGGGCCGGGTGGGTTGGTGGGTGGAGTTTCGGACAAGATTGTGCTTGGTTACTAGGTAAGGGAGGAGCTTGGTTCTGGGCCACCAAGAGTGATGTAGCTATGGTGTAATAACTTAATAGTGAATTCATTGTGTGGAACGGCGGATTTCTGTGTCAAGGTAAGTTGCTTTGGTGCTATATTTATATATATATATATGATGGGACATTGTGTGCATATATATTAGATCATGGCATGTGATACTTCCTGGAGTAAGTCCGAACGCCGAATAGGTAGTCGCGAGATAACACTGCGTGCCGTCGCGATATAAATGTGCGTTCTGAAATCTTGTCTCAGCTATCCTGTCTCTTTCGTACTGGCGCTAGTGCGACGTGAATGCTCAGGTGCTGGAAGTATGGAAGGATGCAAGGAGGCTGCATGAGACTGGGGAAATATAGAATATGGGGGATGTGAAAGCAAGTTATGAAAGTATGTGTTGGTAGGCCAAGCCAACGATGAAGTTCCATCCATGCCAAGGCTAACCCACTTGGGGAGGACAGAACTGGAAGATTTCCCTTGGAACATGGGGGGAACATGTATTCTCAAGAAGGCTTCTTGACTCTAAGGCAGAGTCTGATAAGAAGAGTTGCTAGGGCAGGGGCAGGTGGTCCCACCAGCAAACAGGCTTGTGTACATAGTGGATGTGATCATGTCCTATTCCTATATCCCGAGGGATGGGATATTGATCCAGCTTATGTTTTTTTTTAATGTACATTGATGATGTTAGGACCGAGTCTAGGGACTCTTTACCTATGTTTAGTTCGATTAACTTAGAACTATATTAACAGCCTTGTATCACTACTGACGTTAGCGACAACTGGTAGATGATTAGGGAGAGGTGAGACCAAAGATCAGACTCGTCATTCTGATTTCTTGCTCTGTTTGACGGGCTGTTCTGTGAGGCCAGCTGACATTTGCAAACCCATGCTATACTACTCTCCAGATAGAGATAATGCTTTAGTTATATGCATAACTAAGTAGCATGACTGAGAGTTGAGTAGTTATTGGTAGGATGCATGTGGACTTATGTTTGGGCCAGTATACTCTCACCGGTCGCTCTTCCTTTTCAGGAGTTTGCCTGTTGAGGAACCAGTCAACTATAATGTTGTTGGCAGGAAACCACTTCGTGTGACGGAGCGAAGGGTTCAGTTCTTTACTTATCACGCCAGACTCAACCACATCAGGTACCCAATGTTGATTCACCATGAGTGAAGGTTGCCTCAAGACATACAACCACCCTGAAGGTGCCCGTGTGAGAAGTGTTGGTTTGTGATTATTCTGACAAATAGACGACACTCTGTTTTTCCATGAACAGTTCAGCATGTTGAGTAATCATGCTCAATGACAGGGAACGCCGGTCCGTCTAGTGACGGGGGTTCTGCCTAAACGCAGAAGTAACTGATCTTCAGACACTTGAATGGTTCTTTGGACAGCTATAGTGGCAGGTCTTGAGAAGAACTTCACCAGTTAGTGACTTGTGTCCAGATAATCCGGTGGAAGGGACTATGGGATTATAGTCCAACCTGAATTGTTGCTGTGAAATAGATGTCTGATTCTATTAATGTACTGTTGCAGTATCAAGATTATCAACTGTGTTCTAGAAGGACTCAGTGACAATTCTGTAGCCATATCTGATTCTACAAGCAGTGTGACTGTAGGAGACCATTGAATTGGTCCGTGACACTTTTCCATTCATGTTCCGGTGCTGTGATAAAGGGACCATTAAATTGGTCAATACCATAGCGGTTCTGCAGTAAGACTGTGTTCTGATTGATAGACCATTAGCTTGGTCAGTGTTTAAGTTCATCGAAGTGACTAATACTTGGAGCAATTCCAGGCGGATTGTCTCCCAACTGGTATTGTTCGAGAAGTGTATTAACCGTGACTCCGTGGGAGTGATATAGATGCAGTTGGTCCAGTGAAGTGGGGTCCAGCAGTGACTCTAGTGTTGTGGATCTACGCTCTGGAGACAGAGTGGTCTCCAAGGTTCTAGTCATCTCACTGGAAGGAAGCCGGGTGAGTGGCGGACCGACTGGACGGGACATCTGCATCCAATCTACTTCTCAACTCGATGAAGATACCTACATCTCTGAGTCTATCTCTACTCTATCTTCTATTTGTGTAAATAGATTCTTCTATCAGGATGTTCATTTCAGTTCTATATTCTCAAGGGTAGAATAAACTTTATGTTAGTTGACTTGCTCTTTGTATAATGATTGAGTGTGGTCTCGGACGATGCCTCAGTGTTCATTGTTCCACAGGTGTAGGTAGTTAGTGGGGGTCTAGAATCTGGAGGGGCTTGTAGACGTAATTAACTAATATGAGATCAACCACAGAGTAAACATGTGTATCTGCTCATCCAACCCCTGGGGCTAGAATACACGGGAGTGCCAGAGACACCGCGGGTGTGGTTCACTCTCACTACCCAAGGTGAACTCGTCACAGGAAGGCAGGGGAAGACCATGGGCATATCCAAGGCTATCCAAGGAGGCTTCCATAATTGCAGAGCCGGCACATATTGCTCTGAGACTGGTTTCACCCAAGGAGTTGCGACGTCCTGCTAATGGCTGCTTTAGTTCCTCACTTCCATGTGTTGGGCATCTCGCTTGCCACTGGTCGCTGAAGCACACACCAGGAACGGTCAGACTGCGGGCGACATCCACTCGGTAAGCTTTTGCTTTTGACTTCGGACCACGCAATGGATTCGCTAGCCGTGCGTTCTATTTCGTGTTATTGAGACATTTTTTTCACTTTTGTCTACACTCTATGTGTTAGATACAGACAGTTTTCGTAGTCATCTCATTCGACTGGGACACGTTCTGCATTTTTTATTCTCGCTCACGAGGTAGGCTACATGTGCTGCCGGCTCAGCACCTTACCTCCGTGTAGCAGTGAGCGAGAAACTGCCAGGCCCTCTCATCCGGGAATCCGACATATCCCCCAGCTGAGCGCCTTCAACCACACAGTATCAGAACTGGGCATGTAGCGTGCTCAGTATCTACCTCTATTTATCGGTAGGTGTGTATCGGCCCGGCTCTCAGATCCGCGGGTTTGTGGCTTAGAGGCGTTCAGCCACAGCCCTCGACAGAGAGCCTTAGAGTATTGTCCAGACCAAGGTCTTCTGCCTTCGTGTACCTGATTTAATCTTTTGACTGTTATCCTCAGTCTACCTGCAGAGCAGCAGGTTGTGTCTCTCTTAGTCTGGCCCCTATCCCATAAGCTGTCCGATATGTAGTTTTCATCCATCGGCAAGCAGATGGGGTCAATGGGACACGCAAGCTCCCCCACCACGGCATAGTGGAGACACATTGGGGGAGAAATAGAAGGTCTAAAATGGTATGACGCAATCACCAACGTGGAGCTCACGGAGAGAACTAGACAAAATAGAAGGTCTAAAATGGTATGCGCAATCACTAACGTTGAGCTCATGGAGAGAACTAGACAAAATAGAAGGTCTAAAATGGTATGACGCAATCACCAACGTGGAGCTCATGGAGAGAACTAGACGAAATAGAAGGTCTAAAATGGTATGACAATCACCAACGTGCAGCTCATGGAGAGAACTAGACAAAATAGAATGTCTAAAATGGTATGACGCAATCACCAACGTGGAGCTCATGGAGAGAACTAGACAAAATAGAAGGTCTAAAATGGTATGACGCAATCACCAACGTGGAGCTCATGGAGAGAACTAGACGAAATAGAAGGTCTAAAATGGTATGACAATCACCAACGTGCAGCTCATGGAGAGAACTAGACAAAATAGAAGGCCTAAAATGGTATGACGCATTCACCAATGTGGAACTCATGGAGAGAACTAGACAAAATAGAAGGCCTAAAATGGTATGACGCAATCACCAATGTGGAGCTCAAGGAGAGAACTAGACAAAATAGGTCTAAAATAGTATGACGCAGTCACCAACGTGGAGCTCATGGAGAGAACTAGACAAAATAGGTCTAAAATGGTATGACGCAATCACTAACGTGGAGCTCACGGAGAGAACTAGACAAAATAGAAGGTCTAAAATGGTATGACGCAGTCACCAACGTGGAGCTCATGGAGAGAACTAGACAAAATAGAAGGTCTAAAATGGTATGACGCAATCATCAACGTGGAGCTCATGGAGAGAACTAGACAAAATAGAAGGTCTAAAATGGTATGACGCAGTCACCAACGTGGAGCTCATGGAGAGAACTAGACAAAATAGAAGGTCTAAAATGATATGACGCAGTCACCAACGTGGAGCTCATGGAGAGAACTAGACAGAATAGAAGGTCTAAAATAGTATGACGCAGTCACCAACGTGGAGCTCATGGAGAGAACTAGACAAAATAGAAGGTCTAAAATGGTATGACGCATTCACCAACGTGGAGCTCACGGAGAGAACTAGACAAAATAGAAGGTCTAAAATGGTATGACGCATTCACCAACGTGGAACTCACGGAGAGAACTAGACAAAATAGAAGGTCTAAAATGGTATGACGCATTCACCAACGTGGAGCTCACGGAGAGAACTAGACAAAATAGAAGGTCTAAAATGGTATGACGCATTCACCAACGTGGAGCTCACGGAGAGAACTAGACAAAAATCAATGAACCAAGAGGTGAAGAAAAGACGCTGCCGCTGGATAGGTCGTACGTTTGAGGAACCGCGAGAATAGGATAACTAGAAACACCTTAGTCTGGAACTCATGGGGTAGAAGAAATAGAGAAAGACTTGAAAAGTAAAGGAGAAGAGAAGTAACTCCAGACTATGAGCAGTATGGGAAGGGCATTGAGAGAGCTGCATGGGATAGCTTCAGGAAGGCAGACTTAGAATTAGTTAGTTGAAGGATATGTTCCAGTAGAATATAGATGGCAGAAGAATAAGTAGAAGAAGAAGGAGGAGAAGAAGATGAATATGAAGACGAAGAAGAAGAAATTTCGTAGGACAGAGGGTATTGGAGTCTCATTACAGTCAATCGTCAGTACGGAGATGGCACTAGATCTCTCTCTCACACACACAGCCACCGTACGCTAAACCAATTGTGTATTTTGCCAATATAACGTAATAACTATCTCATGATAATGCCATAACATGACATTTAATAGTGTACGACACATGCTGTGAAATGTAATATGGTGATGTAATTTGCGTACGATTTGAACTTGTCATTCTGTTTTATTATGGTCTCCTTTCTTATAGCACGCAGGGCAGTAGACCTCCAAAGATTAGCTACAAAATTCGAGAAATCAGCAAGGTGTCATTCGCATGGAAATTAGTTCAGTTAAAAAGTAAGATACTTGGAAATAGCTATAAATATGAAACAACCAGCATCCTGCTGAATGCTTACAAAAATGTTGAGTTCGAAATAGACAGAATGACAGACAGACAGAGGAGCACCTAACAGCCACAGATGAGGCCGGATGGTTTAGCCGTACAACCTCGCTCTCTCTCTCTCTCTCTCTCTCTCTCTCTCTCTCTCTCTCTCTCTCTCTCTCTCTCTCTCTCTCTCTCTCTCTCTCTCTCTCTCACGGGCATATGGTTATCCCCAATATGCACGATGTGGCGTTTCAAAAGAAATGAATCCCAAGGATCTTATACTTACCCGCAAAAGAGTATGTAATTTAACCTTACATTAATTTAGGTAGCAATGTAGATAAATATCTTCAACTGCGGGAGATTATCTACAGAAGAGACGTGTAAAGCTATTAAACTTCTGAAGGATGGGAAAGTTGCTGGTCCAGATGGCATCCGAGCAATGACTCTTGAAACTAATATAAAAACCTCAACAGAATCACTGCACACATGATATAGCAGCATCTGGGATGAGACATACATTGAGACAACCTGAGAATAGTGTGACTAGAAAGTTCTTTGTATGAAATCCACAGGGCAAATGAAATAGAAGAAGACCTGAAGCACACGAAGGAGAGAAGTAGAAACAGAAATAAATAAAATGCAGAGGATTCGGACGTAGCTGTGTGTGATAGCTAAGAATGCTACCCCTTGGCGTGAGATGCTTTAGGGCAGTGGTTCTCAACCTTTTTTGGCCCGTGACCCCCTTCACCATATTTTCAGAACGTCATTCCCCCCCCCCCCCCTCCCCCGATTCGTATTTTCTCCATATAAATCCCCCCCCCCCCTTTTACACAGTATATGTAAAAATGGAAGCTAAATTTAATAACACACACTAGAACAAATCTAGACGTCTACATAAAACATGATTTGCGGGTCTACTTACTTTATAAAATAAATTTCAGAAGGGCGAGAAGTACAGAAATGTAAAGTATGGAGGGGATAACAATATCAAGTAATCGGTTCTTGTATTAACGCGATCTTGAAATAATGTTAATCTCCCCTCCCGGAAACCGGGGTAGGGGGGGGGGGAATTCCCCACCGGTTGAGAACCACATGTTTAGGGATTAACGGATGAAAGAATAAGTAGACAAAGATGGGGTAGCCGGTAGAGATTTAAAAAAAAAAAAATAAGCATAGAGCTGGATGGGCTCTCATATCCCTAGCAAATGTGCGGAAGACAAAAGATATTAAACCCAGCACCAGACATAGAATATCTAACTCTATCGGTAAATCAGTGTTACTGTATGGACCAGAAACACGAAAGACTAAAACAGTTACAAAATAAACTCATCAATCAATGAGGTGCCATCTCCACAATGAAGCTTGGCTGTAATAGATCTCCAACACTGTCTGTATCTCCCCCCTGACTGTGTGTTCTGTCAGATTAAGAATGAGATTGCAGGGGATTGACCGAGGTTCTGGAAGAATCTCAAAACTGAGAGGGAAGGCCAGGAGTACTTTTAGTCAGATAGCGGTCGGAAACGATTAGTAGCGTGACTCTTAGCTGGCCGTTGAAAGAGGGGACGGGGCGCGTATGGGAATATCCTGAGGGCAGTGATGTCGGTTCTTAGCTCAACTCAACTCAATTCAATTCTGTCAATTTGCTGTTCCACATCTCCGTTGCTTTCAAGGCCGACCTCATGGTAGACGAAATAAAGGGGGTCCTGAATACACACGGAGAAGAGAATTATAGACAGATGAGTAAAACGGGACATACATGGAGGGTCCTGTTGGAGATACGCAAAAGATAGGACGACTAGACATGTTTGGTTCATTCACTGTTCCCCAGGCATACGGGGGTCGAAGTTCGATATCAGCCACGGGCGATTTGAGAGCAGACCGCTTTGCGGTGCTTTCGATGGCACTGAGCGTCGGGCATTTAGAAAGCAGTGGAAATCTACTTGGCGTAAAAATTGGCTCGTAAATTAATACAACCAATAAGTGCTGGGATTGATTGCAACGCCTGTAAAGGGACACGCAACTGACTTAACGTGGAAGACGCTGAGGGAGTTAGGACGATTCACAACATGGGGCGTTTCGGTGTGATTTGGTTGAGTCCCTATGCTTCAATGGAGGATAAAGGAAAGAAGAAGCAGTGTAAGGAGGATGGGGAAGGAGGAGGAGGATTATAATTGTTGTATAAATTATCTGTTGTTACTTCATATATTTTGTGTGTTTATGGGTCTTTTCTATCAAGTATGATATTCATCTTTATCCCACCACCTTATTCATCGCGATGTGTTGTTACATTTTCATTATTTCGTATGGTAAACACAAAAATACAGTAATGGACCCTCTTTTGTATCACCATGAAGTGTAATGGGTGAATGGTACTAAACACATTCTTTAAAAGCAATAAATACTCGACTGGTATAATACGCTCAGTAATACGCCGTCCGCCTTAATGCTAACCGCGTACTGTAAAATTAATCAAGTGCACGATGGGTAGTATGGTGAATATTCCCTCTACTCCCCCCCCTCCCAATCTTAACTGATTAAGTGCCATTGGATGATTAATTGGTTTAAGCGACTTCACGTATCTGCCATGGGCTTATAAATCGCTGAAATTTTGTCACTGTGAGATTTTATCTCAATTAAAATATGAATACAGTCGTTTTCCCTAAGCAACGTGATTTAATTTGGTATGTAATAGTCTCATACAGATATATGCACCTACTTCAACAGCAGAGGAGGAAGAAATTGAAGATTTTTACAACACACTACAAGACACATTAAATAAGATTGGTCATAATGATATAATAATAATAATAATGGGAGATTTTAATGCTAATGTAGGCAGAGGAAGAGCTGAAAATGAGAGACACGTTTTATGAAAATTTGGATTGGGAAATAGAAATGATGCAGGTGATAAATTAATTGATTTTTGCGCTGAAAATGAGTTAACGATAGCCAACACACTTTTTAAACAACATCCAAGAAGACTTTTCACGTGGAAGCCCCGGACAGTATTACCAAAAATCAGATAGATTATATTTTAATACAAAGAAGATGGAGATCAAGCATAACATTTGCAAAAACCTTACGAAGTGCAGACTGTGATACAGATCATCAGTTATTAGAAGCATATCTGAAATTAAAACTCAAAAAGCTTACTCGAGGACCAAGGCCTCTTCATTTTGATCTCCAACCGTCACACGCTGTGGGATTTACTGAAGAGGGGATCCGAGCACTTATGGACAGAATGGTTCGATGTGTAATGAGGATGATCTGTTGACTAACTAGACGATTTCATGTGATGCAAATGACATAATTCTGCTAAGTTCTCTGTAATAATGACATCTGAACTAAAGAACTAATATAATCAGCCGTATAGCAACGTATATAATCAGCCGTATAGTAAACAAATATAATTTTAAAAAATATAGTTAAAAAAAAAAATAGTAAAAAACTACAATCAACCGTAAAGCAGTAGTATTCTATTGGAGCAATAATAGTTTTACATTAAGCGAAAGCATCTTCCGTTTTCACACGCATAAGAGCACAACACACGGGGTTAGACAGCATAATACGCCAGCCGGGTGAAAACGAAGTGGAAATGAAACTCCAAGGACATAACAAAAGGTGTTTACACTTTGGAACGGCGAGTATAACAATGTCTAGGATGAGTTATTAAGAAGTCGAATTGCGAAGTACCCAGTGGACATTAAAATTGTAATATCGGAAGATTGAAAATGTTGGTTAGGATTTCATGTTTATTTTATCTGTACAAATGTCGGTTAATTGACAACCGGGTGAGACACGTTGTCAATATGGCAGTGGACCGGGGGCTTATTTTAATGGATTTTGTTTTCACACCAGCTTTATGTTGTTTTCTTATTTGTTTTATTTTTTTTTTTTCAATTTTGTGATACTTTTCACGACTATTCGGTGTTCTGATAGTATTTGTTGTGTTCAATGTTGTAATAGTATTTTTTGTGTTCAGTGTAATAGTATTTGTTGTGTTCAGTGTAATAGTATTTGTTGTGTTCAGTGCTGTAATAGTATTTGTTGTGTTCAATGTTGTAATAGTATTTGTTGTGTTCAATGTTGTAATAGTATTTGTTGTGTTCAATGTTGTAATAGTATTTGTTGTGTTCAGTGTAATAGTATTTGTTGTGTTCAGTACTGTAATAGTATTTGTTGTGTTCAGTACTGTAATAGTATTTGTTGTGTTCAATGTTGTAATAGTATTTGTTGTGTTCAATGTTGTAATAGTATTTGTTGTGTTCAGTGCTGTAATAGTATTTGTTGTGTTCAATGTTGTAATAGTATTTGTTGTGTTCATGTGTAATAGTATTTGTTGTGTTCAGTGTAATAGTATTTGTTGTGTTCAGACTGTAATAGTATTTGTTGTGTTCAATGTTGTAATAGTATTTGTTGTGTTCAATGTTGTAATAGTATTTTTTGTGTTCAGTGTAATAGTATTTGTTGTGTTCAGTGTAATAGTATTTGTTGTGTTCAGTGTAATAGTATTTTCTGTGTTCACTATAATAGAATGCGTTATGTACAGTGTAATATTATTTGTCGCGTACAGTGTAATATTATTCGTCGTGTTCAGTGTAATAGTATTTTCTGTGTTCAAGGATGCAGTTTTGTTTCCTGTGTTCATTGTTATATTTTTTGCTTTTGAAAATGGCAGGTTACAGCACGCGTTTCTAACAGAGGGATTAAATTTGTGAGTTTTAACGCAGATACCCGGTTTTTCGTGGATTTTTGAGTTCTAAAATGGCCAGCTTTGAACCCGAAGACCGTACTAGCATTGTCTAGCTCTGATAGTAGCGATTTTGTCAGTTCAAGACTGTCAGATAATGACTTTAGTGATACAGAAAGTGCCCATGTGGATTTCAACCTCGTGGCCCCGTAGTTTTGTGAATTGGGAATAAAAAGGATCGTTTTATCTATACCCATTCATGGCAATGGCCGGACCAAAAAAACATGTCACCAGTTGATAGCCCACCTATTACAAATGTCAATAGGGACTTCATAGTTGTTGTTTATTTAACCATAAGTGTTTAAAATTATTCTAAAGTGGTGTATATATTCAATGAGGAAATTTTAGGTGAGTACCATTTTTATTAAATATTTAGTACCAGTTCATACATAGTGGTATGAAATATTTTAATTTTCACAAAATACAAATGAGGTCATCAAATTTGCATAAACATGAACAAAACAACTTCAATCATACACAGAAATAAACTTTACTATATCCTCTTTAAGAATATATATACTTGTATATACCTATATAGGGTTCCTAATATTTTTTTTGAATTTATAAAATTGTCACTTCAGTCATTTCTGTACTCCAAAAAAAATGGCTCGTCTTCTTCAGAGGGAAACCTAAATTTGGCCCAATGTTGTTCCGTCCTAAAAGGGCTTGTGGGGTGATGTTTGTGTTTTCCTGCTGTACAATAGACTCGCTTTCTTTGCTATGCCTGCAACCTATCCAAGAAAGTGGAGAGCGTTGTTTCAGACTGCACTCTGTTGTAATTGCTGCATTTTTTTCCCTTTATCTCGTGTATTCTACAGCCATTCTCTTGGGATTAATTCCTAATGACGTCTCTACATATTGAATGAGCGTACTTTGTCTTTATCACCGCTTGTCATCGCGATCACCCAATTCTCATCTTGTCACGCGGAGGCATATTTGCACGTTGTACACTCTCTTGTTACGTATCAATGCGCTGATCGACACCGTGTTTTTGCCAGACGTTGCTGTTTGCATGGAGTTGATTCTATCTCGTTGCTGGCACGTATTTACAATCTGACGTGATATATGAGCTGGGGAGTTTTAGCCGATTCAAATGTTCATCATCATCATCATCATCATCATCATCATCATCATCATCATCATCATCATCATCATCATCATCATCTTCCACTTCTCCCGTCAAGCGTCGTGGGGAGGAATAATTTGCGTTCCAGCGCCCGGTGGGCGGCACTGGATAGTGTCATTCCGTGTGATTGTACAATGTCTTTGATGTCGTCAATCCATTTTCTTCTTGGACGTCCTCTTGGTCTTGTCGCAGATGATCTTTGATGTAAGGCCAGTAGTGGTAGTTGCTGATGTTGCATTCTAACGACATGGCCAAACCACTTGATCTTCTGTCTTTCAATAAATGTGGCACAAGGTGTTGATCCCACAGTCTGTCAGATAACAACATTTCTTACTCGGTCTCGGATTGTTAAGTTGGTAGCTCTACTCAGGTATCTAATCTCGTAGGTGTTGATTTTGCCAAAGTGTGATTTGGATAAAGTCCAGGTTTGAGATTGGTAGCACAGGGTTGGTGTGAATATGCTGTTTATTATCTGTCGTTTTGCGGACATGGGTATGTTTGGATGTTTCAGTAAGGGTGATAGTTGATATGTAAGTGCATTAGCTTGTTAACATCTGATTTCGATTTCTCTGTCCAATCTGCCATCTTCTGTGATCATACTTCCAAGATATTTGAATTTTTAACTGATGCAAATGTTAGTTAGTTGCATATAATTTACAGGACGTCGCAGTCGACCCCATAATTTTTGGCTGTTTGTGGTTTATTGGCAAGTTTACCTTCAATAGTTTGCCGTTGATTTCTGAACGGCCGGGGCTCATACTATTGTTTATAAAAACCAACGCAAGGCGGTCTGCTGCCAAATCGCCCGAAGCTGTGTTGCGAACGCGCTATGCGGGATTACGAACTGCATCCGTAACCTCTTTCGCCACAAAGCCGACTGCAAAGGATAAATAGAAAGAAAAAAACGATCAACCCCAGTTGAAGGTTGGTTGCCTGGGTTAGTTGGTTGGTTAGTTGGTTGGTTGGTTGGTTGTGTGGTTGGTTGAGTTGGTTGGTTGGTTGGTTGCTTGAGTTAGTTAGTTAGTTAGTTAGTTTATGGTAGGTTAGGGTAGGGTAGTTTAGTTTAGTTAGTTAGTTAGTTAGTTAGTTAGTTATTTAGTTAGTTAGTTAGTTAGTTTGTTAGTTAGTTAGTTGTAGTTAGTTAGCTAGCTAGTTGTAGTTAGTTAGCTAGCTAGTAAGTTAGTTAGTCGCGGTTCCAACTTCACGGCAACGGGTCGTCCCCATTATGCTCCGTTCCTGTGCCAGTGAATATCACGCAAAATGCTCCTCACTGCCCTATGTGAACAATGGAATAGACAGGAGTATCGGCAAGCCAACAGCTCGCACAGGTACAGTGTGCATAATGCCGCCGCCAGAATGCCAACACAAAAGTCCTCCACGAGAAATACAGTTCATTGTCGATGGAAACGACAGTCTCTAGAAAGACTTCATTGACCCGGATTTTATCCCATATGGCTCGGTCTTTTTCCTCAGGGCGACCCGCCGAAAGCGCCACACAAAGCACGAACCCCGTAGCTCCAGTGACGACTCCCAGGAGTCTCCTGAACAATGCACTCGTGAACCAAAAAGGCAAACCAGTTAATCCAGCAACAGTCGGCCGCCATTGTTCCGAACATGCAGTTCACGCTACATACTGCGAACAGATGTAAAAGCATTCCACGCGAAATTCACAGCTCATAGTGTCGCGCCACACACTCACTCAGTAGCAGGGCGACGGAACCATAGCATCCTTAGTCGCCTCTTACGACGTGCATGGTAGGCAACAGTGTTACTATTCTTTGCTCCCTCGTATGGGTCCCGGCAACACACGTGCGTGTCTTGGAGATTTTGTCTAGGTAAAAGACAGATCTAGGTTAATTTAAGTTCAGTAGCTTGCCATTGCGTTCTCAACGAAAAGTCAACGTTTAAGTCCAACTTAATGCCTGTGAAGCAGGCGCGCTAGCGAAGTTGATAGCGAACTGTGCTGGTAATACACGAGCTCGGTCTGGGCTCGTCATCTGCGAAAGTAACGGGAAGAATGATCACGTATTCCAGTTTGCGCTCCGGTCTACACAATTTGATGACGAGAATCACACTACAGGCCCATAACAGGAAACCGCTTAGGGATAGGGATAATATTAAGGGACTGTTTGGGTTGAACCGCCTGCCTCACCATCAATGTGCCGCAAGTTTAAGAGCGAGCGCTCTTATTTTTAATTTGGGCATAGGTAGCGAAGGTATGCCTGCTCCGTGACGAAGGGTTTACGGACACAGTTTGTAATCCCACATAGCAGGCGATTTGGTAGCAGACCGCCTTGCGTTGGTTCTTTACGAAATAGTATGGGTGCTGGTCGTTCAGAAAGCAATGGCAAACTACTGAACGTAAACTTTCAAAGAGATCACAGCAGCACAAAAATGCTGGTGTTGACTGCGACGTTATGTAAAGGATATGCAACCATCAGAGGGGGAAAAAATATCGAAGGTACAGGTTCAAAGACATAGAGGGGGGGAACGATGCAGAGAATGCCACCAGGAGTCTGGATCGCCGTCGTACCTCCTTTTACTTAGACAAAATCTCCAGGGATCCGAACCTGAGGTTTTACAGTATATTCATTCATTCATTCAGTAGCATGTCCTTTGCAGAACCTCGCTCCCATAACAACCTTCCGGAAAACCACTCGATCACAAGCAAGATGTCCCGCGTCTGATACACCCATCTGGAGATCATCCGCCACATCCTGCACCCATCTTCTCGTTGGCCTTCCTCTTCCTCTCTTCCCAGGCATATACCCTTCCATTACAGTATATAGCAGGAGATAATTTAAAATACGCGGAGCTGATGAGTCTTCACTGCCCATGTTGAAGGGAGAGATGCTAAGGAAGAGTTGCCTGTGCGGTGACTATGAGCAGTCTAACCGTAGAGATCATGTCAGTAACAAAGACAACAGAGTGGCTGAGAAACTAGCAGAGTGTACGGCACAGATAATCAGCCAACAAATCAAATAAAGAGTCCATATAAGGAGTGCAACCAATGAAACCATTGGAGCCAGGAGCCTTAACTGACGAACGGAAAAACAAGGACGAAACTGACACCAAGGAGAGCCCGCTAGCCAATCCACCAGCTGACGTCACAGGCATAAACGCCGCGAAACCGAAAAAGGCAGCTAACACTGGCGTAGAAAGGGAGACAAACTTAACCTGCACCATGAACCACCACAACTATAACCAACTCCACAGAGGCTAGTTGAACGTGGTGGAAAGTTTACCCCCTATAAACCAAAACGCACGTTCACGCATACATGTTTTCTCATCGAAACCACTAATATGCTTTGGAAAATCAAGATTGCCTGAGCTAGAAAGCAATGGCTGACATTCCTGAAAAGGTCAACGCTAACTAACATCTGCCATTTACTGCCAGGACACCCGGGTGTAAGAAGAAGCGAACGCGCGGACAGATCTGCGGGATTGACTGATTTGGGAATCGGACTGACAATGGACCAGGCTGACCAACACTGAACGCCTCCAGGGAGACAGAATAAATAAACAACTCATGTTATGGCTGTGACCCCGCAACTTTGACCATGTTGCAGTAAAATCACGTCGAACAGGGTTGAGCTAAATACGAGCGTCACGTGGAGAACCAAAGAATAATAATAGCCCACCAACACATAACTGGTGTGGTCAGTCACTGCACGACGAGAGAGATACTGAATACCGATCTTGCACAAACCGCTCGTCTCTAAGCTTGGAGATGGGACGTGGAGCTCCGTAATACAGTTCCCATGTAAATATCATTTTACCGGGTCGGAGTACGTTTTTACACCTCCCTCACGCCGATATAACACAGACCTTTTTCGGCTTTGTAGCGAAAGGATTTACGAATGCAATTCACAATCCTGCATACTGCGTTCAAACCACAGCTGCGAGCGCTTTGACAACAACGGTGTAACAACCTTGCTTTGGTTTTCATATAATGGTATGAGTGCCCGGCGTTCAGAAAGCAATGTCAAACTAACGTAAACTTACTAGGAAATTAAAAACAGCCAAACAAATGCTGGTGTAAACTGCGGCGTCATGTTCAGGATATGCACCTAACTTTTTTTTTTCTCAGGGCCCAAACTTCACGAACACAAATCCGTGGATAGCCATCCATTAGTCCACACTCTAGCCACGCGTATTCTACATTGCAAATTACCTAATACCCCCAGACAGTTACATTCGCTGTTATTGCATTCTTCGTGCATCGCGTGTTATTCCTGTTCATGAAATGCACTTTGTCTGTGACGGAAAGTGCAATTTCTAAGCGTGGGTTTCCTGAAAGATAATTGCAGAATCGCATGTGTAAACTTTCTCTGGTTCAATGGGTCGTCCGTCCCAGAAAGTCGAAATGTTTGTTAATCTTGGTATATTCTTGTGACGAGTGTAACGAGGGGTCTATTTTGTGATGGGTGTAACGCAGGGTCTATTCTTGTGACGAGTGTAACGTGGGGGTCTAATCTTCCCTCGAGTGTTGTATACATCGGGTCTAATCTTGCCACGGATGTAGTATACACAGGCTATAATCTTGTATACATTGTCTACGGGTGGTGGACGCCGTTATCGAATATAAACGTTCACCTTAATGCTGTACATTTTTGCATGTTTTTCATTTCCGTTCGATTATTGAGAGAAGTGCCACGCCCAGCAGTCTCGGACAACTATCATCTCCTCTTCCTCCTCCTCCTCCTCCTCCTCTCCTCCTCCTCCTTCTCCTCCTCTTTCTTCTTATCCTTTTTCTCCTTCTTCTTAGCCTTTTATCGCCGTCCTTCTCCTTCTGTTCTCCTACTGTGTCTTCTTCTTCTTCTTCTTCTTCTTCTTCTTCTTCTTCTTCTTCTTCTTCTTCTTCTTCTTCTTCTTCTTCTTCTTCTTCTTCTTCTTCTCCTCCTCATCCGTCGTTCTCTTCTCCTCCCTCACCCGACAATATGAGTCGTACGTAAACGTAGTATTCTTGCATATATGTTCTTCCCCTACATTTTTATAGACCACAATTAACTAGATGGGCCATGTGGTCAGTGTTACACCGATCACCTGTTCTTTCCCAGGCATGTCCTGGCACCCATGCTAGGCTGCGATCCTTGATCTGTTTAAACAAATAAAATTCCGACTTGACGCTCTTTCCAACACCTGACCTAGGGGCTGGCAGCAAGTCCCGCTGTCACGGTTATTGTCCTCTGTGTAAATTACAAGCGGGGCTTCTGGAGCTAAATGGGCTTGCTGATCCTATTAGCTATTCCAATTATCACTTTTTTTTTTTTTTTTTGCATATCTTTTACAGGACATCGCTGTGAACACCAGCATTGTACCGCTGTTGTTGATTTCTTGGCAAGATTACGCTCAGTAGTTTGCTATTGCTTTCTGAGCGACCGGCTCACGTATCCCGTCAGTTACCAACGCGACGAGAACCGCTACCAATTCTCGCGCGCTGCGTTACCCTAAGTGGGTAACGGGATTAAGGAGAAAGTCGTTTAACACCTAGGCCAGGGAGCGCGGCCCAGTCATCGCTGGCTATGTAAAATTTCTTCTTGTTTTTTCGATCTCCGTTCGAGGAAAGTGAGGCACACCCAGTTATATACCTCCGGCCAGATTGTCCGACTTCTGTGTCATGAAGATATTTTGAAAGAAGTTAACTCAGAAACAGAGCTGGTTACTCGCGACACACTCAGATGCCCCATATTCTTTAGGTATGTCATGAGAATGGGAAAGCTAGAGAATGCCATCACAACGGGAAACAGTAGAGGAGCAGATAAATCGGCATAGCCTAGAGCAGTGGTTCTCAACTGGTGGGGAATTTTAGGGTTTCCAGAGGTGGGGGAGGGGGGGGGGGGGGGCAAATTAAGATTATTTCAAGATCGCAATAATGCAAGAACAAGTTACTTGATATTGTTTTTCCCTCTAAATTTTACGGTTCTGTACTTCTCACCCTAATGAAATTCGGTTTATAACGTAAGTAGACCCGCAAATCACGTTTTTTGTGGACGTCTAGGCTTGTTTTAGTATGTGCTATTAAATTTAGCTTCCATTATTACGTATACTGTGTAGGGAGGGGGATTTTAGGTAGGAAATACGAAAGGGGGAGAATGACGTTCTGAAAATATGGTGAAAGGGGGGGGGGCAGGGCCAAAAAAGGTTGAGAACCAATGGCCTAGAGAGAAAGTAGTGGCAAGGGGCGACAAGAGAATCTGGCCCACACTTAGCAGTCGGAGAAAACCCCGGTCGGATTGATGATCAGACTTACAACTGGTACTATCAGCTTCGCTGGCTGTTGAAGAAGGTGAGAGGGGAAGTAAGGGCATGTCCCTAGTAATGTGATGACGTTTTACAACTCTTCTCATCGTAAATGTTGGAGGAGATGGGAGACAGGGGGAACTAACAGAGAAGGTGTTTGAATGTTCGACAGCGTGACTTGGGGATCTTCAGTACTTCAGTATCAGAAATGATTGGCAGCACACGAGACAGAAGGCCGTGGCCAGATACGATCCCCTAACGTCACACGGCATGATCTACAATTAGAAGAAGAAGAAGAAGAAGAAGAAGAAGAAGAAGAAGAAGAAGAAGAAGAAGAAGAAGAAGAAGACGAAGAAACGAAAGACAGACAGTAAGAAAGATATAAAGAAAGAAAGAAAAATAGAAAGAAGGAGAGAAAGAGACAGACAGACAGACATAAAGAAAGAAAGACGGAAAGAAAGAATAATAGAAACCAACTAACCACTTCGTTAAGTCAATAACATCCAACTGTTTCTCACAGAGCCAGTAGAAAATTGAAAACGAGACTACAACGACTGCCACTAATAAGACAGACAGCCTGCGGTATTTCACGGATAGCAAAAAGAGCAATCATAGCACGGGACGGTGAATATGTGCACGAAAGTTAACACCGCTCAAGGGCAATCATAGCACGGGACGGTGAAAATATGCACGAAAGTTAACACCGCTCAAGACCAAGTAGTAACCAGGGAATAAATAAAACTGTCACTTGGCCTTTAAAACTGTTGATCGAAATGTTAATACGCTATTACTGTCTGTTTTAAATATGGAGAGAAATTGTGGGGCATAGACAAAGTCGTGTTTGTTTTAGTTTCAGAATCCATCACAGCGGGCTCGAAATTAAGCGCTGGCGATTTGGAAGTAGATCTCTTAGCTTTGATTGTCGGCCGTTCAGAAAGCAATGCACACTTTAAAAAAACAAAAAAGACAAAAAATCCACCTTGTGTTTGTGGTTTGGTTTTTTAAAATTTATTTTGGCGCTCGCTCGCTTTGAACTCAAGCGTTGTCCATACACACTACTAGTGTGCTGGGTTGGATTCGGCAGACTGCGCGAAAGAAATCATTGATGATTCAACGGGCAAGACGGCGTTTACCTACAAAGCGTTATGGAACGTAATGGGCACGGCAAGGCACGTAGAGCGCCCTGGTTATCCACTGCACCTGTATTCGTCTCTAGTCGTCTTGACTTGTCCTGCCACTGAACTGAGATGGACTCAGACGAGAGAGTGTGGCCGACGAACGAATTGCGCAACTCTTCCTCACTAATCCAATTCATCGCGCAAGTCATTCTTCATCCAACTTCCTTATCTTGGCAGCACTATGTCCCAAGCTGCCACAATTGATGACCAAGTGAATGCAAGAATCCCCAAGGCCAGCGCGGCCTTTGGCAGACTGTACAAGAATGTGTGGGACAGAAACGGAATAAGCCAGCAAACAAAGCTGAAAGTCTATAAAGCAGTTGTATTATCTACACTGCTATATGCTTGTGAAGACTGGACTATTTACCAGCGATACGCTAGGAAATTAAACAATTTCCACACAGTCTGCCTTAGGACGCTATTGAATATTAAATGGCAAGACAAGATCCCAGACACTGAAGTCGTAGAAAGAGCGTCCATGCCCAGTATCCACACTCTACTAAGGAAGAGTCAGATTCGCTGGGCTGGTCATTTGACTCGTATGCCAGATCCTTAAAAGATTTTTTTTTTTTCCCGCGAGCTGCGCTGTGGTCAACGCTCCCATGGCGGCCAGAGGAAACGCTTTAAAGACACTCTGAAGATCTCATTAAAAGCTTTTGGAATTCATCACGACACTTGGGAGACTGCTGCCAAAGACTGAAATTCTTGGCATACATAATTACACAAGGTGTAGTAACTTGTGAAGCAAACAGGACTGCAAGAGCTGTGATAAACAAGGATGGACAGGAAAACCACTGCAGGAAATCCTCGTCCTGGAACGTCAAGCAATCTTTGCCCATATTTTAAAAGAACATTCCGAGCCAAAATAGGCCCTACCAGCCATCTTAGAACCCAGGACTCCAAACATTTCAACCCCACTGGATGAAATGAATGGTCCTCGTCATTCTTGATGGACATACACCATTGCTGGACTGAATTTTGCGTATGGATTAGCTTTCCCTATTGACAGTTTCCCTCGCCATCAGGCGAACCCACTCCGACTTCACAGGTACTTGTAATTTAGTCCCCAAGTCAAGGACGACAGGTCAACATTTTAGTCCAACTGTCCGGTGTAGGGGTTGAACCCGCTACCTCGGCATCAGCACACCGGGTGTTTAGGAACATGTGCTCTTATCCATTTGGCCATGCTGTACAGTAAGTACTAGGCAACATTTTACATTCAATAGTTTAATTGCGCCGTGGCGAAGGGGTTTCGAGCACACGTGGCAATCTTTCATACCGCGTTCGAAACACAACTGCGGGAGATTCGGAAACAGATCACCCTGCGCTGGTTTTCATACAAAGATATGAGTGTCGGTCGTTCAGAAAGCAATGGCAAACTACAGAGCGGAAAACCTTGCCAAAAAATCACAAACAGGGAAGTAATGATGGGGTTGACTGCAACGTTCTGTAACGGATATGCTACTAACTTAAATGGTTATTGGCAAGCTACTGACGTTAATGTTACTAGAAAATCAGTCAGCCCCAAAAATTGCTGGGGTTAATTGCGACATCTTGTAAAGGTCGTGCAATACACGTAGTTGAAACCATAAACATGAAAGGTTTGCGGTTTTATTTATGTCTGGGAAACGTTTGGTTGGTGGGTAGGTTTGCTGGCTGGTTGGTTGGTTGATTGGTTGGCAGGTTGGTTGGTTGGTTTGGTGGTTGGTTATTTGGTTTGTTAGCTGTCTGGTTTGTCTGTTGTTTGGTTGACTGGCAGGTTGGTTGGTTGGTTTGCTGGCTGGTTGGTTGGTTTGGTGGTTGGTTGGTTGGTTCGCTAGCTGGTTGGTGTGTTGGTTGGTTGGTTGACTGGCAGGCTGGTTGGTTGGTTGGTTTGCTGGCTGACTGGTTGGTTGTCTTGTTTGTTTGATGACTATCTGGTTGGTTGGTTAATTAGTTGGTTGGTTGGTTTGTTAGGTTGTTGGTTGCTTGGTTGACTGGCAGGCTGGTTGGTTGGTTGGTTTGCTGGCTGACTGGTTGATTGTCTGGTTTGTTTGCTGACTATCTGATTGGTTGGTTGGCTGGTTGGTTTGCTAGCTGGCTAGTTTGTTGGTAGGGTGGTTTACTGGCAGGCTGGTTGCCTGGGGGGTTCTATTGAGGACTGAGTTGATCATCTGGATCACATGCATTGAGGTTAGGTGTTCAAGTCTGACACCTCTCGGAGGTCAGGTTGGAGTGGATGTTCTTGACCCAACCCCGTATAGAATCACTGTCTCCACGAGGGCTGTGTAGTAGAGCTCACCTTCCCCTCTCCAAGTCCCGAAGCCAAGGGGGTATGCAAGACCAGAACTGAAACCTGACATCTGCGGAGATGCAAATTAGCATATACCCTGGTCATTATTTAGCACAGCACATGTCAGGACGTGGTGATGCTGTGATGCCCCCTCGGCGGGTGTGATATAATATTTGGTCATCAGACTCTAGTCCATTGCTTAGAGGCAGAGCGGAACGTGTAGAGAGTAGTTTGCCAGGTGATTCCGCCTCAGAGTAGTTTGCCAGGTGATTCTACCCCAGCTTGGCTGAATAGATAAGAGCGCTCGCTCTTAATCTTCCGATGCGATGATGGCGAGGTAGCAGATTCAGCCCCAACACAAGTCAGTTGGACTAAAATGTTGACTTCTCATCCTTGATATTAGGACGTGAATTACAAGTACCCTGGAAGTCGGGGTGAGTTAGCCTGATGCCGAGGGACACTGGTCACAGAGGAAGCTAATGCACACGCAAACATCGGTCCAGTGCACTAAAAGTAGCAGCACGTGTATTGAGTTCAAAGGGAGCAACGGAAAAAAAAAGAAATTTTTTAAATCAAATTCGGTGGGGACTATGCCTGTAATGCAAACTTATGTCTGCATACTGTGGCTCTATCTGATCATTGCCGGATCTGTTTGGTCGGAAGCCAACCTCTTTGTCCTTCAGGTGTTTGTCTGTGGCGTCGCTCAATCTCTCCAGAATGATACATCTTAATATTGCTTTCCAGGAACTGACAATAACATTATTTTAAGAAGAAGATATATCGGTTATAAAATAGACATGGCGTCTACTGTATACAATCACACGTACGTAATTGTAATTCGAAATGATATTTGCTATTTTAGCCGATAGGGGAAAATAATAAGTAAATAATAAATAACCGTTTACATCATTCCTGAAGCGGGGCGGAAGTAAACAACAAGTCCCTGTTGTTATTTCTGTGGGAAAGCGGCACGAAGAAGATAGAGATGAAACGATAAGTGAGAGAAACAGGGCCATTTCTCCCCGTCCATCGGCCAGCTGTATGTTTACTTGCATGACCCGTATCAACTGTGTATTTGGACACTTTAGCCCATTCAGTGCTTTGCTGGATGAAAGCGATTGTCTGGTAGGAAACTAGATATCATACTGGTTTATTTGGAATTGGCTGTAGCTGTCCTTTCTCTCATTCTGGGTCTCTCTCTCTCTCTCTCTCTCTCTCTCTCTCTCTCTCTCTCTCTCTCTCCCTCTCTCTCCTCTCTCTCTCCCTCTCTCTCTCTCTGCCTGTGTGTGTGTGTCGCTCTCTCTCTGTCTGTCGCTCTCTCCCCCCTCTCTTTATCTTTTTCTGGGTCTCTCTGTCTATTACACTTCCCCACCCCGCTCCTTCTTTCCTCCTCTCTTTATGCATGTGTGTGTGTGTGTGTGTGTGTGTGTGTGTGTGTGTGTGTGTGTGTGTGTGTGTGTGTGTGTGTGTGTGTGTGCATGGATACTTGCATTTGTGTTATGTGGGATTGTGTATATGTGTTGATTATGTGGGTGTGCTGTATATATGTATCGTATGTGTGTGCTTTGCTTTATGTAGAATGATGATACATGGGTGTGTGAGAGAGAGGGGGGGATGAAGAAGAGAGAGAGATAATGAGAGAGAGAGGGGGGATGAAGAGAGAGAATGAGAGAGAGGGGAGAGAGAGAGAGAGAGAGAGAGAGAGAGAGAGAATGTATTTATGAGTAAACGTTTCTTAGTCTGTTTGTGATTGTGAGTGGGTGTATGCGAGGGAGTGTGCATTTGAGAGTGGGCGTACAACTGTGACAGAATGTGTAACCGATGTATGTGTGTAGGTATATACGAGTATGTATGTGTTTATTCCATGCTCAGTCTTCGTAGACTTAGATGGGTAGGACATCTAAGGAGGATGGGTGATTGTAGAATACCAAAGGACATCTTTTTGGTGAATTACAGATGGGTAAGAGATCTCAGGGTCGGCCTCTACTACGATACAAAGATATGTGTAAGTGGGACATGATTGATACAGGCACTGAAAATGCATATTGGGAGCAATTCGCCGCTGAACGTGTTGCATGGAGGGCAAAGATCGTAAATGGAATAAAGACAAAGGAGAAAATTATTGCAGATAAGTCACACACCGAGCGGGTGAGACGTATGATGGTGGAAATGACCACGTGTTCACATGCACCCACTGTGAACGAAAATTTACAGCGCGAATTGTCCTTATCAGTCACATTCGCTACCGCTATAGGTAAAAGTTATTATGCCTTTTTAAAGCACAAACTATCGTCTGTCAAGACGGCAAGGTGCCAATTTAGAATTTTTAATTTTGTGTTTATACTTGTGTATGTGCGCGCACGTGCGTGCGTGTGTGCCCCTGTCTGTCTCATAAATGGTAATATGCATTGCTTATGTCCGCAGCGTTCATTTGATAATGTCTTTCTATGTGAATGTATCATGCACAATAGGTAATTAATGCAAGAAAGATGTGTTATTGGAGGGAGCAAATGTAAGATGGTCTGCGTGCACAAAGTTTGATCCTTTGAAAATAAAGTTCGCTCGTTCGTTCTTTGTCTGTCTGTCTGTCTGTCTGTCTGTCTGTCTGTCTGTCTGTCTCTCCCCTCTCTCTCTCTCTCTCTTTCTCTCTCCTCTCTCTCTCTCTCTCCCCCCCCTCTCTCTCTCTCTCTCTCTCCTCTCTCTCTCTCTCTCTCTCTCTCTCTCTCTCTCTCTCTGTCTGCATTGCATGTCTTTTTGCTACTCTGTCTCCTTTCTCATTTTCCACTCTGCGTTTCTCGTTTGTCACTCCCACTCCTTCTGTCACGTATCCCTCTCTCTGTTGTCGATGGCTCCGTAGTCCTCCCTCGCTTCTCTCCCTACATCTATCTCTCTGTCTCTCTCGCTTATCTTCCTCCATCTCTATCTGTGTCTCTCTTTCTCTCACACGCTCTGTCGGTTTCATCATCATTTCCGGTACCTCTCTCACTTTGTCTCGTTCTGTCTCCCGCTGTTACATTATCACCGCCTCTCCCTCTTATTCCCCCCTCTCTCCTCTCTCTCTCTCTCTCTCTCTCTCTCTCTCTCTCTCTCTCTCTCTCCTTCTCTCTTTATTTCTTGCTTACTTATCCTCTCGTTCACCCTGCATATCAGACTTGTCATTCTGCCCCTCCCTCTCTCTCTCTCTCTCTCTCTCTCTCTCTCTCTCTCTCTCTCTCTCTCCTCTCTCTCTCTCTCTCTCTCACTGTGCCATATGCGTATGCATAATTGTAATTTCAGCTATTCTATTTTCCGATAACCAAAATAGAATCATTACTCAAGTAATAATACAAATTCAATCCTATATTCGTAACATGAAAAGCAATCATACAAACATATACCCATAGGCTTGTATGCTGAAGGGAAGTGTATGGCCCACCACACAAAGATACTAATCTCATTGAACGATTACGTCGGAAGGGAAGAGTGAGGACAAGATGGCTATTTGCCTCTGTGCCTTTCTATACGCTTACCCGCGCGTGTTAATTCTATGCCATGTCGTGTTTGTGATCATGTCTGTCCACAGCCGTCTGTCTCATGTACTGCCAGTGATTTTTGATATAAATTGAGTTCCATGCTTTGATGTCAGACTGTCGTAACGTGTTATCTCGGTCTACTCCTGTCATTTTATTTTTTAACCCCAATAGCTGTCCTTTTGTCACAATGGACTCCAGTTTTCTCGCCTAACGATGTACTATAATTTTCTCGTTCTAACAACTTACTCCAGTTTTCTCGTTCTAACGACATAATCCAGTTGTCTCATTCTAACACCGTACTCCAGGTTTACCTCGTTCAAACAGCGTACTCCAATCGTCTCGTTCTAACGTCTATTATTCGCTTCTGTACATCAAAATTGGCTTAATATTACGCCTAAAACTGTTTTTCTCATCTCATGTAATACTGTCTACTGGTACGGCTGGCGAGAGGAGAGACTTCGTAATGTTGGTTCTAGATAATTGCCTAGGGTGGTTGGTACGACGGCCAGTTTGGTACTGTCCATTTGTACGGCAGGCGAGAGAGACTTCGTAATGTTGGTTCTAGATAATTGCCTGGGAGGTACGACTGTCAGTTTGATACTAACCAATTCACATTGGCGTGTCATTGGGACCCAGAAATGTGGGCTAGCACTGGATCTCGTGGTTGCTACGATTGGTGTGGGAACAGGGTCCTTTGGCTGTAATAGTTCACACATATGCACGCTTAGAAACGCATACATAAGCTAACACACGACGCACACGAGGACTCAAACACAGACTTGTGCTCATGTACACAGTAGAGCTAACACACACACACACACACACACACACACATGCTGGCATGCAGTTACACATTATATACAGAGACACAACCACGCACTCGTAAGCTCTTATACAAAAATGTACTTTCATACACACACCAGGTAGCACACTCACAGGTGCTGGCACGCAGTTACACACACACACACACACACACACACACACACACACACACACACACACACACACCGAGCAGAAACATTAACCTAAAATCTATTAAACCTCATGTTACCACAATGTCTTTTGGCAAATCGGTGCTGACAACAGGTATTAAGATCCTGCGGTTTTGATACTGTCTAACACAGTGGTTCTCAACCGGTGGGGAATTCCCCCCCCCCTCACCCCCAGAAGGGAATTTTAGCGTTTCGGGGGGGGGGGGGGTGAAGACCATTTTAAGATCGCGTTAATACAAGAACCGATTACTTGATATTGTTTTTCCCTTCATACTTTACAGTTATGTACGCCTCATCCTTCTATAATTCATTTTATAAAGTAAGTAGACCCACAAATCATGTTTTATGTGGATGTCTAGACTTGTTTTAGTATATGCTATTAAATTTACCTTCCATTTTTATGTATACTGTGTAGGCGTGGGGCGATTTTTAGATAGGAAATATGAAAGGCGGGAATGACGTTCTGAAAATACGGCGAAGGGGAACACGGGCCAAATTTTTGACAGGAAAGGGGGGGGGGGAATGACGTTCTGAAAATATGGTGAAGGGGGGCACGGGCCCAAAAGGTTGAGAACCACTGATCTAAGAGAAGAACAGAAACGGTGAGAATTTGTGGCAAATAAGATCAGTTAACGCAAACAGCGATAAGAAGACAGGCGATTCCCGCCCGCCTTCTCCCGAAAACTTGAGAAGATTGAGTGTCTGGTTGATTGAAGAGTTTAATAAGCAGACAGGTGGTGAGGAAATTAATCATGGGCGCTACTACATCTGCTACAAGAAGATAATTGTGTACTTTTAGAAGATTAAAAGCTTCTTGAAAATCTCCTCAAATTTACGGCTAATTAGTTGCTCCACTTATGTGTCAGGCCAAAATAAAATTGACGTTTTAACGGAGGTGGGTAATTTGTATGAGAAATTCACAATATTGATGGGCTGTCAGAGAGGGAGAAAGGGGAAATTACTGGAAATTTGAGGAGATACTAGATAGTAGAAAAATTCCACTCTTTGGATTTAGTTGTATCAAAGGCACGAGTAATCATCATCATCATCTTCATCATCATCATCATCATCATCATCATCATCATCATCACGTGCTTTGCCGGCTAGCTTAGGCGTTCATGTCTTTCCACACGCGGAGTCTCCTTAGTGAAGTGATTACTCCCCCCTACCCCCGTTCCGAAAGTTGTGGGTTCGATTCCAACCTTCCTCGTTCGGTTTACGACTACAGTTTTCTCGGAGACTCCAGAGGGTCGTCGTTGGAGCTACCGAGTTAGTGTTGTGCGCTTTCGAAAGGTCACTCTGCGGAAAGAGACCGAGCCATGTGGGATAACACCCGTTGGTTGCAATTAAGTTTATCCTCTTGCTTTTTGAACCCTTAAAAACAAACTTTTGTCTTTCCACAGATCTCGGACTTCGTGCTCTGGATAAACTCTGCTGATGGTATTCTTCCATGCCGCCAGTAGTATTATATGATGCCTACTCCCCCCAAAATTGTGGTGCCGCGTGGTGCGCACCACGTGGTGCTCGTGGTGCTGGCACCACGTGGTGCTGTGTGGTGTCTAGTGGTGGGAGTATGTGGTGCGGTGGTGCTGGGTGTATGTGGTGCCTGTGGAGTGTGTCTTTGGCTTGTTAAGCTCGTTGTTTTTGGCGGGTAAAATTTTTTAAAAAAGAAAAAAGTCTGATCTAATGGGTGATAGGTCTCATCATGTGTGTGGTCAGGGTGGAGTGGAAGGAGCCGGCGTAAATAGTAAGCGCAAAGAAGGTGGTGGCCGGTGGTGCGACGTGTATAGTGACGTCATCGGTCCCTCGTAGTTGTATGTTTGGGCTATTAGGGTCGAATTTTTGGTGGAAAAGTATGGTCTAAGGGGTAGCGGGGGTATTAGGGGTGATGTCTCCGCACCTCCTTGTCGCATCTTTACCATGTTAAGATCGTTGTTTTGGCAGGAAAAGTATGTTTTTTTAATTAAAAATAATTTAATTTTTTTTTTTTTTTAATTTTTTAATTTAAAAAATATTTCAATGGAAAATAAAAGATATTGGTTAATAGTGGTTGGGTGGGGCATAAAATCTATTATCAAACGGTGTTAGCTCATTAAATGAAAAGCTTAAAAAGAGTAAAGATGGCCGCTAGTTCGTGTTGTAGTGGTATGGCTTAGTGTTATTTGATGTTAAGGGGTGGGTGAGTGAAAGCGTATCTTGATGAGTGCTTCCAAACAATATCATCATAGGTATCAGATCGTTAAAGAAACAAGTAAAGATGGCCGTCGGTGTCCTCCATAGGTGCCGGGTTCGAATGCCGGTAGGGCGGTTTAGTGGTAGAAGAAATATTGATAATGTTTTTGTTACTTAGTTGTGATGGCGATAGCGGGTGGTAGTAACCAGGCTATGTGTAGCAAAGTAGAGGTGGTGTGTTGGTTGAAGCTTAGGTGCTGCCCCAGACGAGGTGACAGGGTCGAATCTCGGTGCTGTGCCACTGGTAAAGGTAATAGTCGTCAGAGTGAGTGGGTGTCTAGTTAGTCATACGGGTTATGATTAGGGACGGTTTGTCTTTTCATGTCGCTGTGTCCACAAGTCCAATGGGGAAAACAGGCAGCCGATTTCACCTTTGTACCTACGAGTCACAAAATATAACCTAACTTAAAAATCAGAATATGATTCATAACCTCAACAGGTGGTGCCAAAAATCAGTACTCATTTTCATAACGGCTAATCCAGGGGCTTATCGTCGTCGTAATGAAGTAGGTCGTTTATTAATGTTATTGATGTATCCGCCATGGCAAATAGTTCGCAAGATTAATAAAAGTTCATATAATGTCGATAGAGGATTAAGAGCTTAACACCTATTGTCAGGCCATCCACAGAAAATCAATACCGCCACGCTAGATTCGTCTCATAATTGCGACCAGTGGCTTATAGATATAACCGTTATTGCAGACGCAGCTGTGTGCAGACTAATCTATCAGGTCACATGGTCTAGGCCATATCGACAAAAACGGGGTATAAAGGCTAAGGAATATTCACTGTACAAAACAGTTTCTACCACCCGATCAGAGCGAGGAAACCAGACAGGACAACCTCTTGATACGAGTCCACAGCAGCAGATATCGTGTATAAAAGACGACCAGCCTATATCATATAGAACTACCGCTCTCTGACAACACCAAAAACAGAGCTCACCATGTGGCAAAGCATTAATGGTAAGTTGGACTTTGATAAATCTTCACATTTTTGTTATGTTTAATCACATCGACACGTCGGTAACCCAACAATACTAGTATAATACAGGGGATATATAGACCTAGACGTATATAACAGCTGAGGAAACAACAATATAGATTCGTAACAGCTCATATTAGGCGGTGTCAAAACGATGTGAACATAGCGTTACGGTGGTACCTTAATATACACTAGTAGTATTGGGTAGTCGTATGGGAACTGGTGGGGGTCTACATGCCCATGTTCGCTATGACATTACGGTCTTTTAAAAATGAGGGGGTCATATCCGATCCAGAGCTAATAATGATATTAGGTGTTCCCTGTACAGATGGTATAGTACCTTATTTTTATCTATGTTTTACAGATACGGATGACCAGGAAGTCCTAATTCGGAAACTGTGGGGTCTATTAAGAGCGGAACCACACAGCGATTGCCTGGACTGCGCTATTCGCAATATGCAGCAAGCCCAGCCACTCATGAATTCGCTTATGGAGTCTTGGGTTAAAAGAGATAGTTTTTATGATCTAGTAAAGTGTCGACTGCAGTCTGTACTACAAGAACACTTTACCAAGGAGGACATAATCACGCTAAGTCTCAGTAGACTTGAGGCATGTCTCCACGAATATAACGACGAACACGCAACTCCCGAGCCCTCGCCAACCAACAACGAACGTCCATCGCCACCAACATCACCGACCTCATTAACGTTCAGTCAATCCACACTGGTGGATGGGTGGTAAGCGGCTACATTTAGGTCGTCAATAACGGAACAAAGCTCAATATAAATATACGTCGTTGTAGTGTTCTGTCTTCTCACGGTGTGTTTCATAGGGGTGGATACAGAGTGGTATATCACTCGAATGATCGTTTACTGACACAAACACCCCACATTCATCAGGGCTCTCACTAGTGGTAAATCGATGTCTCCTAGTGTGAAAAGCGTGAATATCAGCGCACAAGCTATCACAGTGTTGTGACCAAGTGCAACTGTTATTATTCGTGAAGAACACAGACTAAGCAAGCGTTATAAGTTCGGTGACATTGGTATCAATTCCACATTTGGTCAACAAGAAAAAAGATGTCTACGCCACCAACAGACTCTCATCAGGTTGCCCTAAGACCGGTTGTCACTAAAAATTATACACTGAACCAAGAAAGAATAGTTAGGAACAAAAGCAACAGAGATGCAAGCAGGCGGGTGTACTCGTTAAACGTACATACTCCGGTCAAGGTGGTGCTATAACATTTGACAGTACAAGTCACTATCAGTCGTTTCGAACCCGTATGTTTAGTTATTACAAGCACCAGTGCATTGAATCCAGACAAGACCTGAACGGGGTACCTGTGGAAGACCTGTTTTCAACACCCCTGGTTAAGATACATATGTATCACACGAAGATGAAACTTTTCGCCCAGGGAAAGATTGACAATATTAATTCTTGGTTAGAAATAGACGTGATCGAACTTGAAGGACGCGATACAGACGAGTAGACACACAAACAACCTGCCCGAGTCAAAGATATGATCGGTCAGTAGATCAGTAAACAACTTGAACATTAAAATATTCTTGGACACTAAAAATTGTTGTGTTTGCTGTTTTCACAGGTGTGGTAAACTGATCAACTAGGTGAAATATAAAGACTCTGGCTTCTCGAGGTCAAACAGCTACTAAGTCACTGAAATATACAGACCGTGTACCAAGCTACTGCTATCAACCAACTAGTATCAAGATATAGTATTGGCACCCAGAAGCATTATGCCCACTCCTAAGAAAGAAGGCCACTTGTGTATCACATGTGGGAAAGTATTTACTGAAAAATACAATCTCACACGTCACGCTAATACAGTTCACAATTCCACAACCCACAAATGTCACAGCTGTGGGCGTTTGTATCAACGAAAAGACAATTTACAACGTCATATAAGAATACAACATCACACACCCTTAGACACCTCTCAAGCAGGGAAAAACACTACTGCTCACATAGTAACAGAGGAAACGGATATCCAACAAAAAGATAGAGCCAAATTGACAGCCCTTCGGAACTACTGCAAGGCGCTGTCGATCATGTTACCCAACCAGGTATTCGTATTAGAAAAAAGAGAAGACCAACAACAATGGGTGCTCATGGACACGTATGATATTAGCGACTGACTACTCAGACAAGTGTATACCACTGGGTGATTGAAAATTAAAAGAGAAAACAAATGAAAATCTCTGTCTTTGTTATTTGTTTTGTATCATTTTTGTAAACATTTGTCCTTTTGTACTTGTGACATTCTTCTGGTGTACTTGGGTCGTTGGCAAATATTTGTGTATGTGTACTTTTTATGTATTGTACTTTTGTGTATGTGATTCTGTCTCGCTATACCAATGTGTATTTATTCCTGTCTCTCTGTTCCAATGTGTACTGGCTGTTCCACTGTGTGCATGTCTCGTTTTATTATTGTCTGTTGTGTGCATCAATTGTTCCACAACAACATTTCACATCCAGACAAAAGTACAGGTTCTATGTACCACTCCAACAGTCAAATAAGAAAAACTGTTAGCCAAACTGACAAAACAGTTGGCCAAAATAAGAAACGCCTCGACCAATATTATAAAAAGTAGGAAAAATTGTAACCAAACTAATTAAAAATGTTGACAAAAATAGGAAATAGCTCGACAAAACTTATGAAAAGTAGGAAAATTGTTCGTCAAATGTGAAAAATATTGAGCAAGTAGGAAATCATGTTAACCAAAGGTGACAACTATTGACCAAGTAAAGAAACTTCTCGGCCAAACTCATAAAAAGGTAGGAAACTTTGTTAACCAAATGGGAAAAATGGTGGCCAAATACAGAAATATCTCGACCAAACTAATAAACATTAGGAAAATGTGCTAGCCAAAGGTGAAAATATTGGTCAAGTAAAGAAATATCTCAGCCGATTTATAACAAGTAAGAAAACATGCTAGTAAAATCAAGAAATATGTCGACCGAAGTAATACAATAGGCAAAACGAGGGACAAACTTATAAAGATATCGACCGTTATAAAAATATGTGTTACCCAAATTAGGAAAAATATTGCCCAAGTTTTGAAATATCTCGACCAAACTTACAAACAGTAGGAAAATATGTCGACTACAATAGGAATATTTGTTAGCCAAAGATGAAAAATAGTGGCCAAGTAAAGAAATATCGCATCCAAACTTTTTAAAATGTATGAAAATGTGTTAGCCAAAGGTGAAAACTGTTGACAAGTAAAGAAACTTCTCGGCCAAACTCATAAAAAGTAGGAAACTTTGTTAACCAAATGTGAAAAAATATTGTTCCAAGTAAAGACATGTTTCAACTAATCTTATAAATATATCGCCCAAACTTATAAACATTAGGAAAATGTGTTAACCAAATGGGAAAAAATATTGACCAAGTGAAGAAATATCTCAACCATACTTATGAAAAGGAGGAAAATGTGTTAACCTAATGGGAAAAACATTGGTGAAGTGAAGAAATATCTCATCCATTCTTATAAAAAGTAGGAAAATGTGGTAACCTAATGGGAAAAATATTGCCCAAGTGAAGAAATATCTCATCCATTCTTATAAAAATTAGGAAAATGTGTTAATCTAAGGAGAAAAATATTGACCAATTAAAGACAAATTTACACCAAACTTATGAAAAGTAGGAAAATTTGTTAACCAAAGGGGAAAAAATATGAGGTAAACTATGAAATATGTTGACCCAAGTAAGAAAATGTGTTAGCCAAATGGGGAAAACAATGTTGGCCAAAACATGAAACATATTAACCAAACTTATAAATATCTCGTGTAAACTTTTAAATAAGTAGGAAAAAAATATTGCTTCTGTAGTTATGTCAAAAGTATCTTGAACTTTTATCTGAACAGACATTTCACAAGACATAATTATCAACGTCAACACTTTCCCTCTTTTACATTACCGAAAGTTTCAACTTACCATTCCAACGTATCTGCTAAAGACGCACTTATACATACTAATCACCCATCTCTTCACACTCTTTGTTCTTTCTTTCTAACACAATGTGTCTCTGTCTTTCATAGATAACTTCACAACTTTTCCATGTCACATCACCAAGATACTCCAAACCTTCGTTGCACATGAGTTCTAATGAAACAGTCATAACAACATTTATGGTAATGCAATCTGTGGCTCCACCTGGGATAGTTTCAATATCATCTGAGTATTCATCAGCAAAGAGCTATTACCCATGGCTGACATCTTCAACTTTCTATACCACAATGACTCCTACACTAACCTTCCATTGTTCCATCTTTCAACAATACAAAGGGTGGTGTCGAAGTTTAGCTAACATAACATTTTGTACTTTGTCCACCGCTTTCACACTTTGTCATTTCACAGCTGCGATAACGACAAGTCTGCAACCAACACTGTCTGTTATGAAGTCGACCTTTCTTAAAACCACGTCTGTCTTAATGAGCCCTTGAATACCCTCTACCAGATCTTATAACCGACTTTCAACGTTTCATACCAAATAACATTAACACTCTCTTAGATTACAGAACAACCGATTTTCTGCTGACTAGGCAGGTTTCCCAATCTAATGGAGATACATCACCTGTCCCCCTAACATACTAGGCGGTATTCTAGACAAGGAATATGGTCATCAACCATCACCCCTAAGAAGAACTTGAAAACAACAACAGAGATTGGGTTCCCGAGACGAATTCCTTGGACTACCAGAGTAACTGACGCTGATCGCCTAAAAGAGCCTACAAAACATAGAGCCTTATATACATCAAACACAACAAACTCTTTCTTACTAACCCTAACCCTAACTATACATCATCTAACCCTAACACTAACCCTAACCCCTAACCCTAACTTTAACCCCTAACCCTAACCCTAACTATACATCAATCACAACAAATTCTTTCTTAAGAGACATAGATACAAACCAGTGTCAGAAATGTGAAAAGTTAAAATTTAATTAAAATTTAAAACTAATAAATCGCAATTTTATTGCCCGCTTCACTTAATATACAGATATAGCCTAAGTATAGGTGTAAGTTAGGTATAGGACGTATATCGAGCTTACATCTTGCGCAATAAAATTGCGATTTATTAGTTTTAAATTTTAATTAAATTTTAACTTTTCACATTTCTGACACTGGTTTGTATCTATGTCTCTTAAGAAAGAATTTGTTGTGATTGATGTATAGTTAGGGTTAGGGTTAGGGGTTAAAGTTAGGGTTAGGGGTTAGGGTTAGTGTTAGGGTTAGATGATGTATAGTTAGGGTTAGGGTTAGTAAGAAAGAGTTTGTTGTGTTTGATGTATATAAGGCTCTATGTTTTGTAGGCTCTTTTAGGCGATCAGCGTCAGTTACTCTGGTAGTCCAAGGAATTCGTCTCGGGAACCCAATCTCTGTTGCTGTTTTCAAGTTCTTCTTAGGGGTGATGGTTGATGACCATATTCCTTGTCTAGAATACCGCCTAGTATGTTAGGGGGACAGGTGATGTATCTCCATTAGATTGGGAAACCTGCCTAGTCAGCAGAAAATCGGTTGTTCTGTAATCTAAGAGAGTGTTAATGTTATTTGGTATGAAACGTTGAAAGTCGGTTATAAGATCTGGTAGAGGGTATTCAAGGGCTCATTAAGACAGACGTGGTTTTAAGAAAGGTCGACTTCATAACAGACAGTGTTGGTTGCAGACTTGTCGTTATTGCAGCTGTGAAATGACAAAGTGTGAAAGCGGTGGACAAAGTACAAAATGTTATGTTAGCTAAACTTCGACACCACCCTTTGTATTGTTGAAAGATGGAACAATGGAAGGTTAGTGTAGGAGTCATTGTGGTATAGAAAGTTGAAGATGTCAGCCATGGGTAATAGCTCTTTGCTGATGAATACTCAGATGATATTGAAACTATCCCAGGTGGAGCCACAGATTGCATTACCATAAATGTTGTTATGACTGTTTCATTAGAACTCATGTGCAACGAAGGTTTGGAGTATCTTGGTGATGTGACATGGAAAAGTTGTGAAGTTATCTATGAAAGACAGAGACACATTGTGTTAGAAAGAAAGAACAAAGAGTGTGAAGAGATGGGTGATTAGTATGTATAAGTGCGTCTTTAGCAGATACGTTGGAATGGTAAGTTGAAACTTTCGGTAATGTAAAAGAGGGAAAGTGTTGACGTTGATAATTATGTCTTGTGAAATGTCTGTTCAGATAAAAGTTCAAGATACTTTTGACATAACTACAGAAGCAATATTTTTTTTCCTACTTATTTAAAAGTTTACACGAGATATTTATAAGTTTGGTTAATATGTTTCATGTTTTGGCCAACATTGTTTTCCCCATTTGGCTAACACATTTTCTTACTTGGGTCAACATATTTCATAGTTTACCCCATATTTTTTCCCCTTTGGTTAACAAATTTTCCTACTTTTCATAAGTTTGGTGTAAATTTGTCTTTAATTGGTCAATATTTTTCTCCTTAGATTAACACATTTTCCTAATTTTTATAAGAATGGATGAGATATTTCTTCACTTGGGCAATATTTTTCCCATTAGGTTACCACATTTTCCTACTTTTTATAAGAATGGATGAGATATTTCTTCACTTCACCAATGTTTTTCCCATTAGGTTAACACATTTTCCTCCTTTTCATAAGTATGGTTGAGATATTTCTTCACTTGGTCAATATTTTTCCCATTTGGTTAACACATTTTCCTAATGTTTATAAGTTTGGGCGATATATTTATAAGATTAGTTGAAACCTGTCTTTACTTGGAACAATATTTTTTCACATTTGGTTAACAAAGTTTCCTACCTTTTTATGAGTTTGGCCGAGAAGTTTCTTTACTTGTCAACAGTTTTCACCTTTGGCTAACACATTTTCATACATTTTAAAAAGTTTGGATGCGATATTTCTTTACTTGGCCACTATTTTTCATCTTTGGCTAACAAATATTCCTACTTGTAGTCGACATATTTTCCTACTGTTTGTAAGTTTGGTCGAGATATTTCAAAACTTGGGCAATATTTTTCCTAATTTGGGTAACACATATTCTTATAACGGTCGACATCTTTATAAGTTTGTCCATCGTTTTGCCTATTGTATTACTTCGGTCGACATATTTCTTGATTTTACTAGCATGTTTTCTTACTTGTTATAAATCGGATGAGATATTTCTTTACTTGACCAATATTTTTCACCTTTGGCTAGCACATTTTCCTAATGTTTATTAGTTTGGTCGAGATATTTCTGTATTTGGCCACCATTTTTCCCATTTGGTTAACAAAGTTTCCTACCTTTTTATGAGTTTGGCCGAGAAGTTTCTTTACTTGGTCAATAGTTTTCACCTTTGGTTAACATGATTTCCTACTTGCTCAATATTTTTCACATTTGACGAACAATTTTCCTACTTTTCATAAGTTTTGTCGAGCTATTTCCTATTTTTGTCAACATTTTTAATTAGTTTGGTTACAATTTTTCCTACTTTTTATAATATTGGTCGAGGCGTTTCTTATTTTGGCCAACTGTTTTGTCAGTTTGGCTAACAGTTTTTCTTATTTGACTGTTGGAGTGGTACATAGAACCTGTACTTTTGTCTGGATGTGAAATGTTGGTTGTGGAACAATTGATGCACACAAACAATAATAAACGAGACATGCACACAGTGGACCACCAGTACACATTGGGACAGAGAGACAGGAATAAATACACATTGGTATAACGAGACAGAATCACATACACAAGTACAATACCACAAAAGTACAAATACACAAATATCTGCCAACGACCCAAGTACACCAGAAGAATGTCACAAGTACAAACGGACAAATGTTTACAAAAATGATACAAATCAAATAACAAAAACATAGATTTTCATTTGTTTTCTCTTTTAATTTTCAATCACCCAGTGGTATACACTTGTCTGAGTAGTCAGTCGCTAATATCATACGTGTCCATGAGCACCCATTGTTGTTGGTCTTCTCTTTTTTCTAATACGAATACCTGGTTGGGTAACATGATCGACAGCGCCTTGCAGTAATTCCTAAGGGCTGTCAATTTGGCTCTATCTTTTTGTTGGATATCCGTTTCCTCTGTTACTATGTGAGCAGTAGTGTTTTTCCCTGCTTGAGAGGTGTCTAAGGGTGTGTGATGTTGTATTCTTATATGACGTTGTAAATTGTCTTTTCGTTGATACAAACGCCCACAGCTGTGACATTTGTGGGTTGTGGAATTGTGAACTGTATTAGCGTGACGTGTGAGATTGTATTTTTCAGTAAATACTTTCCCACAGGTGATACACAAGTGGCCTTCTTTCTTAGGAGTGGGCATAATGCTTCTGGGTGCCAATACTATATCTTGATACTAGTTGGTTGATAGCAGTAGCTTGGTACACGGTCTGTATATTTCAGTGACTTAGTAGCTGTTTGACCTCGAGAAGCCAGAGTCTTTATATTTCACCTAGTTGATCAGTTTACCACACCTGTGAAAACAGCAAACACAACAATTTTTAGTGTCCAAGAATATTTTAATGTTCAAGTTGTTTACTGATCTACTGACCGATCATATCTTTGACTCGGGCAGGTTGTTTGTGTGTCTACTCGTCTGTATCGCGTCCTTCAAGTTCGATCACGTCTATTTCTAACCAAGAATTAATATTGGCAATCTTTCCTTGAGCGAAAACGTTTCATATGTCCTGTGTTGCATATGGAGTTTAGCCAACGGTGTTGACAACAGTTCTTCAACATGTATCCCATTCAGGTCTTGTTTGGTTTCAATGCGTTGCCTCTTGTAATAGCTAAACATACGGGTTCAAAACGACTCATAGTGACTTGTACTGTCAAATGTTATAGCACCACATTGACCGGAGTATGTACGTTTAACGAGTACACCCGCCTGCTTGCATCTCTGTTGCTTTTGTTCCTAACTATTCTTTCTTGGTTCAGTGTATAATTTTTAGTGACAACCGGTCTTAGGGCAACCTGATGAGAGTCTGTTGGTGGCGTAGACATCTTTTTTCTTGTTGACCAAATGTGGAATTGATACCAATGTCACCGAACTTATAACGCTTGCTTAGTCTGTGTTCTTCACGAATAATAACAGTTGCACTTGGTCACAACACTGTGATAGCTTGTGCGCTGATATTCACGCTTTTCACACTAGGAGACATCGATTTACCACTAGTGAGAGCCCTGATGAATGTGGGGTGTTTGTGTCAGTAAACGATCATTCGAGTGATATACCACTCTGTATCCACCCCTATGAAACACACCGTGAGAAGACAGAACACTACAACGACGTATATTTATATTGAGCTTTGTTCCGTTATTGACGACCTAAATGTAGCCGCTTACCACCCATCCACCAGTGTGGATTGACTGAACGTTAATGAGGTCGGTGATGTTGGTGGCGATGGACGTTCGTTGTTGGTTGGCGAGGGCTCGGGAGTTGCGTGTTCGTCGTTATATTCGTGGAGACATGCCTCAAGTCTACTGAGACTTAGCGTGATTATGTCCTCCTTGGTAAAGTGTTCTTGTAGTACAGACTGCAGTCGACACTTTACTAGATCATAAAAACTATCTCTTTTAACCCAAGACTCCATAAGCGAATCCATGAGTGGCTGGGCTTGCTGCATATTGCGAATAGCGCAGTCCAGGCAATCGCTGTGTGGTTCCGCTCTTAATAGACCCCACAGTTTCCGAATTAGGACTTCCTGGTCATCCGTATCTGTAAAACATAGATAAAAATAAGGTACTATACCATCTGTACAGGGAACACCTAATATCATTATTAGCTCTGGATCGGATATGACCCCCTCATTTTTAAAAGACCGTAATGTCATAGCGAACATGGGCATGTAGACCCCCACCAGTTCCCATACGACTACCCAATACTACTAGTGTATATTAAGGTACCACCGTAACGCTATGTTCACATCGTTTTGACACAGCCTAATATGAGCTGTTACGAATCTATATTGTTGTTTCCTCAGCTGTTATATACGTCTAGGTCTATATATCCCCTGTATTATACTAGTATTGTTGGGTTACCGACGTGTCGATGTGATTAAACATAACAAAAATGTGAAAGATTTATCAAAGTCCAACTTACCATTAATGCTTTGCCACATGGTGAGCTCTGTTTTTGGTGTTGTCAGAGAGCGGTAGTTCTATATGATATAGGCTGGTCGTCTTTTATACACGATATCTGCTGCTGTGGACTCGTATCAAGAGGTTGTCCTGTCTGGTTTCCTCGCTCTGATCGGGTGGTAGAAACTGTTTTGTACAGTGAATATTCCTTAGCATTTATACCCCGTTTTTGTCGATATGGCCTAGACCATGTGACCTGATAGATTAGTCTGCACACAGCTGCGTCTGCAATAACGGTTATATCTATAAGCCACTGGTCGCAATTATGAGACGAATCTAGCGTGGCGGTATTGATTTTCTGTGGATGGCCTGACAATAGGTGTTAAGCTCTTAATCCTCTATCGACATTATATGAACTTTTATTAATCTTGCGAACTATTTGCCATGGCGGATACATCAATAACATTAATAAACGACCTACTTCATTACGACGACGATAAGCCCCTGGATTAGCCGTTATGAAAATGAGTACTGATTTTTGGCAACACCTGTTGAGGTTATGAATCATATTCTGATTTTTAAGTTAGGTTATATTTTGTGACTCGTAGGTACAAAGGTGAAATCGGCTGCCTGTTTTCCCCATTGGACTTGTGGACACAGCGACATGAAAAGACAAACCGTCCCTAATCATAACCCGTATGACTAACTAGACACCCCACCACTCTGACGACTATTACCTTTACCAGTGGCACAGCACCGAGATTCGACCCTGTCACCTCGTCTGGGGCAGCACCTAAGCTTCAACCAACACACCACCTCTCCTTTGCTACACATAGCCTGGTTACTACCACCCGCTATCGCCATCACAACTAAGTAACAAAAACATTATCAATATTTCTTCTACCACTAAACCGCCCTACCGGCATTCGAACCCGGCACCTATGGAGGACACCGACGGCCATCTTTACTTGTTTCTTTAACGATCTGATACCTATGATGATATTGTTTGGAAGCACTCATCAAGATACGCTTTCACTCACCCACCCCTTAACATCAAATAACACTAAGCCATACCACTACAACACGAACTAGCGGCCATCTTTACTCTTTTTAAGCTTTTCATTTAATGAGCTAACACCGTTTGATAATAGATTTTATGCCCCGCCCAACCACTATTAACCAATATCTTTTATTTTCCATTGAAATATTTTTTAAATTAAAAAAATTAAAAAAAAAAAAAAAAATTAAATTATTTTTAATTAAAAAAACATACTTTTCCTGCCAAAACAACGATCTTAACATGGTAAAGATGCGACAAGGAGGTGCGGAGACATCACCCCTAATACCCCCGCTACCCCTTAGACCATACTTTTCCACCAAAAATTCGACCCTAATAGCCCAAACATACAACTACGAGGGACCGATGACGTCACTATACACGTCGCACCACCGGCCACCACCTTCTTTGCGCTTACTATTTACGCCGGCTCCTTCCACTCCACCCTGACCACACACATGATGAGACCTATCACCCATTAGATCAGACTTTTTTCTTTTTTAAAAAATTTTACCCGCCAAAAACAACGAGCTTAACAAGCCAAAGACACACTCCACAGGCACCACATACACCCAGCACCACCGCACCACATACTCCCACCACTAGACACCACACAGCACCACGTGGTGCCAGCACCACGAGCACCACGTGGTGCGCACCACGCGGCACCACAATTTTGGGGGGAGTAGGCATCATATAATACTACTGCCGCCTTCTCAGTCCATCCTGCGTTATATCTCTAGATCTGCCTCTGCCTTTTTCTCCACTGATCTTTCCAGTCGTCACGATTTTCTGCAATGCCCTACTTCTCATCGCATGATCAAAGAATGCTCTTTGTTATCGTTGTATATATTATTCTGGATAATGAATATGCTTTTTTATGAGTGCCTAGTTGGTCGTAACATATAACATATAGGTGTTTCTTCAGCGAGGTGCTGTCGTCATCTGGATATGGAAGGTGCGAACAACGATGTTGCCACACTATGATTCTGTTAGTATTCTATACTATTCTATTATATGTATGTTGTCTAGAGTGTCCTCTAATCTCTACTGCTTTCCTTTACTTCTAAAAGTGCTAATCAATGACTGTGAATTTATTTCTTCTGCTGCTTCAATGATCTCATGAGTTCTACAACAATTATTATTATCTTGAATACAGAAAAGAACAAATGCATCCATACGAAAAGATCTGAAAATTGAAGAAGATTGGCAACAAAAGACGATAAAACATAGAAAATTGAAATATTTCGGTCACTTGAAACGTCACGAAAGTTGTGGAGAGAACAATAATGGAGGGGTATATACCTGGGACGAGAGGAAGAGGAAGACCAAAGAGAAGATTGGTGTAAGATGTGGCGTATGGTCTCCAGATGAGTGTATCGGACGCGGGACATCTTGCTTATGAGTGTTCCGGAGGTTTTCCGGAAGGTTGTTGTGGGAGCGAAGTTCTGCAAATGATATGCTACTGAATGAATGCATGAGGTTGGATAGTCTGTAGCTGATGTGCATATGCAGTCACAAGTATGCAAACACACATAAACACACACATGACAACACATACACATACAAACATACACAAACAAACACACATACGCGCGCGCACACACACACACACACACACACACACACACACACACACACACACACACACACACACATTCAAACACACTCACAGAAAATGTTGATGTCTGAGACCCAAGCATTCACTGCGTATGAACAATTTTCTAACGGCGGACATTCACTCCAGACCGTGGATGTGTGTCGTCGCCAATCAATCAATCAATCAATCGATCATGTGCCATGCCGGAAAGCGTGGGCGGTCATGACTCGCCATTTCACTCGATCACCAGAGTCGTGGATCAGCTCAGTGTTCCTGTCTCGACCATGTCATGTCGCCAAGCCATCCAGGTATTTACTTCTCGATCTTCCCCTTGGTCTGCTCCCTTCGATCTTGCCAGTTGTCACTAAGTTCTCCAGTCCATTTCTTCTCATATGTCCAAACAATTTTTGACTGTCTACGTCTAATTTCTCTAATCAGTTTACTATGTTCATTTGTCTCCTGTAGTACTTGGTCATTGGTTTTTCTGTCTATCCATGGTATTCTTTGCATTTTCCTCAGAAACCACATTTCTGCAGTTATCAGATGTTTTTCAGCTTGGCTGCTCATTGTCCTAGTTTCACATCCATACAAAAGAACAGGCTCTATATATCCCATCAACACTCTTTTTCTCGCTTCAATTGACATCTTCTTATTGGTCAGAATGTTTTTCATCTTGCTAAAAGGCTACTTTCGCCATGGCGATTCTTATTCTAATCTCTACAAGGCATCTCCCACCAGATGTTGTGACTGTTCTGAGATAATTGTACCGATTCACTTGTTGAAGAATATTCTCATTTACTTGTATATTACATTGTGGTACTTCGTTCTTCCTAGTGACGACCATAACATGTGTCTTTTTACAATTTAATTATAACCCCAGTTGCTCACTGTGTACAACAACCGCATCTACTAATTGTTGCAGATCCTGCGCATTGTCTGCAATCAATACTGTATCATCTGCATATCTAATGTTATTCAAATTGATGTTTCGTCCTCCAATGCTGATTCCATTTATATCTTCTACGTTTCTGAAAATATTTCCACTGTATAGTGAAAAAAGATCTGGAGACATTACACATCCCTGCCTAACACCTCTCTTAATAGGCTGATTTTGTTCCACTTCATTATCAATCCTTATCGCCAATACGTTCTATATATATGGACTTCTCTGATAAATCCGCTTAATGATCTGAATTTTGCTGACGACATTACACCTCCCTCCCCCACCCCCTCACCACTTTGTCGCAGACGAAATCAGATATAAGAAACATTAAACGCATCAGATGAGATTTGACGACGGTTATGTCTAAAATGTGGGGGGGGGGGGAATGGTGGGGGGGGGAAGCAAAAACCCAACACACACCGCGCGAGTCTTCTTGACCAAAGTTCAAAACGTCCAAATTCAATTAAAGTGTCAGAAACCATCAAAATAGACGGGAAAAACAAAAGGAAACAAACAACAAAAAACACAACCAACCAAATAAACAAAACAGACAAATCAATAACCTGTGTGTGTGGGGGGGTAACACAGCAACAAAACAAACAGGAAGGGGACAATAACACCAAAAAAATACAATAAAACAAACAACTAAAAAATAAAAATCAAAGTAAAAACAAGAACGAAAAATCAAAAAAAAACAAAACAAAAAAGAAAAAAGAAACAAAACATAACCATCCAAAAACCACAAATAAAACAAACAAAGGAAAACAAAAAAAAACAACAGGAATGGGAAGCAAAGAGTAGACAGGAAAAAACCCGCACAGGGGAAACAAATAAAAAATATAACAAAAAACGTACAACTAGGCGAAAACATAAACCTGGTGGGGGGTAAAAATGTAGTAGACGGGAAGGGAAGGGGGCAAAAAAGAAACATATACAATAAACCATAAAAAAAAAAAAAAAAATAAACACCATAAACAAAAACATAAAATAAACAAGGCAGAAAAACACAAGTGGGCAGAACAAACAGGGGAAACAACAAATAAACAACATAACCATAAAAAACATAAACAGAGAAAAAAAACCATAAAACCAGCAATGACAAAAACCGGAAGGGGAAAACATGTAGATAACGGTACAAGAACCTCATTTAACTAGGCGAAATCATTTAACCTGTCGTGGGTGTGTGGGGGTAGCAATGTAGTAGACAGGAAGGGGAAGGGGGGCAGATAAACATATACAATAACTCATTTAACAAGGCGAAATCATACACCTGTGTGGGGGGTAGCAATGTAGTAGACAGGAAGGGGAAGGGGGACAGATAAACATATACAATAACCTCATTAACTAGGCGAAATCATACACCTGTGTGGGGGGGTAGCAATGTAGTAGACAGGGAAGGGAAGGGGGGCAGATAAACATATACAATAACCTCATTTAACTAGGCGAAATCATACACCTGTATGGGGGGGGGGTAGCAATGTAGTAGACAGGAAGAGGAAGGGGGGCAGATAAACCATATACAATAACCTCATTTAACTAGGCGAAATCATACTGTGTGGGCTGGGGGGGGGGGGGGTAGCAATGTAGTAGACGGGAAGGGGAAGGGTGGCAGATAAACATATACAATACCTCATTTAACTAGGCGAAATCATACACCTGTGTGGGGGGGGGGGGGTAGCAATGTAGTAGACAGGAAGGGGAAGGGGGGCAGATAAACATATACAATAACCTCATTTAACTAGGCGAAATCATACACCTGTGTGGGGGGTAGCAATGTAGTAGACAGGAAGGGGAAGGGGGGCAGATAAACATATACAATAACCTCATTTAACTAGGCGAAATCATACACCTGTGTGGGGGGTAGCAATGTAGTAGACAGGAAGGGGAAGGGGGACAGATAAACATATACAATAACCTCATTTAACTAGGCGAAATCATACACCTGTGTGGGGGGTAGCAATGTAGTAGACGGGAAGGGGAAGGGGGGGGCAGATAAACATATACAATAACCTCATTTAACTAGGCGAAATCATACACCTGTGTGGGGGGTAGCAATGTAGTAGACGGGAAGGGGAAGGGGGGCAGATAAACATATACAATAACCTCATTTAACTAGGCGAAATCATACACCTGTGTGGGGGGGTAGCAATGTAGTAGACAGGAAGGGGAAGGGGGGCAGATAAACATATACAATAACCTCATTTAACTAGGCGAAATCATACACCTGTGTGGGGGGTAGCAATGTAGTAGACAGGAAGGGGAAGGGGGGCAGATAAACATATACAATAACCTCATTTAACTAGGCGAAATCATACACCTGTGTGTGGTGGGGGGGGTAGCAATATAGTAGACAAAATGGAAGTTAACAGATAAAATATCAATACCTATTTAATAGCGAATTCAGTACATATGTGTGGGGGGTAGCAATGTAGTAGGTATCAGGAAGGGGAAGAGATCAGATAACATTACAATAACTTCATTTCACTAGGGAAATCTTACACCTTGTGGGGGGTATCAATGTAAATAGACGGTAGGGAACAGGGGCAGATAACATTACAATAACCTCATTTAACAAGGCGAAATCATACACCTGTATGGGTAGTAGCAATGTATAGACTTAAGCAACAAGGGGGGGGGGCAGATAAACAGATACAATAACCTCCATTTAATATGGCGAAATCAGACACCTTTTGTGGGGGGTAGCATGTAGTCACGGAAACAATGCCGAAATAACCATATACAATAACGACTTTTACTAGCGAATCATACACCTGTGTGGGGGGCTAGCAATGTTAGTAACAGAAGGGGAAAAACGGCGATTAACAGTATACAATAACCTCTATTTTAACTGGCTAAATCAGAATACCTGTGTGGGGGGTAGCAATGTAAGTAGACAGAAAAGGGAAGGGGGGCAATAAACATATACAATGAACCTCATTGACTAGCGAAATCCATACACCTGTGTGTGTGTGGGGGAAAGGGCTATAAATAGATACAATAACCACGATTTAACGAGAACGAAACATACATAAGTGTGGATGCTTTGTAGTAGATGATTGAGGCGGGATGGGGGGGGAGGGATGAGAGAGAATCGATAATATATAACAATAACGAACATGTCATTTTAAATTTAAATTAAAACGAGACAAATGATGACATATGTGTGAGTACAAATGTAATTAGATGATGTGGGGAACAAGAAATACAGACATGCAATTGACAATACAACGGCAAGACGCAGCTTGCCGAAGACTGAGAAATTTATGGAAGTCAATATAAATTAAACTTAGCACAAACTTAGCATATTTAACGACCGTATATAATCGGGATCTAGCAACAAGGGGAGGCTGCAGGCGATTTAGCAACAGACCGCCTTGCGTTGGTTTTCATGCAATGTTCAGAAACAATTGCAAACTATTGAGATATGGGCTTTCCAAGAGATCGCAGACGGCCATAAAATGATGGGGTTGGCTGCAATGTCATGTAAAGGATATGCAACTTTTGAAATCGGTACCATTGTGTGAATAAAAACTATAAATAACGACTAAAACAGTAATGAACTGCTAACATTCATCAGTTGGTGACATCGCAGACAGAAAAACCAATGGCCAATTCCTACAAGAAACACATGACAATCGTCTACTGATTTGAGAATTAGACGGAGACAGTCCAAGAATTTCTTGGGTCAATTTTAGAAGAAATAAATTGGAGAACTGGTGCAACTGTACATCCGAGCTGAAAGATAACAGAGCGGAAGACAGAGCATTAAAAATCCTAGTATGGCTTTGCCACGTAATATGGTCGAGACAGAGAACACCCGAGGCTGATCCACGACTCTGGGATCGAGTGAGATGGCGAACATGACCCGTCCGCCCACGCCCATCGGCATGGCACACAAACAGGCACAGGC
>JACEFZ010004677.1:0-16605 GCA_014155875.1 Cepaea nemoralis
GAAATCCATCTTGCTAAATAGATTCAAAACGCCTTGTTTATATGTTTGGATTACGTAGACGGTGTTGTTTCATCATCCTTAGTTCACCCTGACAGGTGACAGGGAAAGTGGAATTACGGGACCCTGAAGAGTTAAACAATATGCTTTTCCCTGGCAAAAGTGAACATAGCCTCGCGGTATTCACTGGGACAATCAAGGCGGGTCTTGGACGATCCGAAAACCCGTAATCCTCGCCGGAGATTTACGTTCTAGAGAACCTTTTCCAACCTGTGGCGATGGCGACCATGACCACTCGACCCCAGGCAACAAAACCCCAGAAACACTACCCCAAATCCCTCAAAACGGAGGAACTGAAAGGGCACAAGAAGCCGATAGCACCTCGGAACCCTGCTTCAAAAAAACTGCCAAAATCACATTTACCTCTACGTAAAGGTGATCTTCATGAGCCCACACTTCTTTAAGAAAGCAGGACGAGCTGGACAAGAGTTTATTCAACTTGTTGTACCAACTCAAAAAGGGACTCAGATTTTGAAAAATGGGTCTGTCTACCATTCGGGGCCCCATGGGTTCAACGAACTACACAGCGGATTACCACTCAACTTTGGCCAGGGATGAATTCAGACATACAACGGTTTTGTAAAATCAGGCCCACAGTCAAAAGTATCACCAAAACACCGGACACCCCGGCATGTTGGGTGAATCGCCAATCACGGGAAATTTCCCATTTGAGAATGGCTGTAGACATAATCGGCCCCTCAGCAACGAAGAGGCGAAACCGATTCAATTAACGCTTGTGGACACAACACCATGTGGGTCGAAGCAGTTCCTAGCCCAGCTGTGACTCCAAACCTCGCTGATGCATTTTAGGAATATCCACTCTAGGATTCCCACAAAGATCTTGAGGGACAACGGTTCCATTTTTTGTGGTAAGCTCATGGAAGAGACTTTCAGACTTTTTCATGCACGCCTATCTTCATTTCACCATATCACCCTCAGTCAATGGACTTTTGGAAAAGGGGGAAAGGGACATTGATTAGTATCCTGCGCAAAATTCCCAGGGGAAGACAGAGGATTGGGACTTGTATTTACCCGCAGCTTTATTCGCTTTTCAGGGAGGTACCCCATCACTCAACAGGTTTTTTCTCCAGCACACTGTGTGTTTGGACGACCGATAAAAGGGCCACTGGAGGCGTTTACTTTGAACGTGGACGATAAACTAAAGATGATACAGTTGTGACTGCATCTACATATGTGCCGAGGTGAAAAATCGTTTACAACACAGTTGGAAAAAAGCGAATGTCAATCTAACGAAATCCAGACGAAGAATTGCTCGTAACTTAAATGCAAGGCAAAGGATAGAGAGTTAGAGGTAGGAGAGAAGGTGATGTTGCTGCTTCCAACCAGTCAATAGCTGCAAATCGGATGGAGAGGACCGTATGTAGTGACGGAGAAGATCTCACGTACCAACTACAGAATTTCAGTCAAGGGCAAGATGAAAGTAGTTCACAGTAAACCTCTTGAAGATGTTTCATGAAAGACCCTCAACCACCGAACCTGCACATCTGATGGCCATGAGTGTGGCTACTGAAGTCGAAGAAGGATCAACAATGGGAGTCGAGTGCCAACTGCAAGCCAAAGAGACCTTTAAGGATGTGGAAATTAATCCCAATTTAACAAAGGATCAGCAAAAGCAGATTAGGGAACTTATGGCAAAATATGCAGAAGTACTTACTGATAAGCCAGGAAGAACTGATTTGGAGGAATTTGACATGAAGTTAATGACACAGTGCCTGTGCGAGTTCAAGACTTACCCAGTTCCTTATGCAAAGCAAAAGACTTTAGAGGAAGAAATACAACAGCTGCTCACCGCAAGGAATAATATCACCATCTGAATCACCTTACAGTGCTAGCGTCGTCTTATTGAGAAAGCCAAGTGGAGAACATAGATTGTGCATCGATTATCGACAGCTCAATGCTATAACTGAATTCCAAGCAGAACCTCTGCCTGATCAGAATAAACTCTTCACAGCACTCAACCGAGCTAAGTACTTTACTAGGATTGATCTCAGTAAGGGATATTACCAGATTCCGGTAAACCGGAAGTTAGACCATGGTTAGCTTTCAGCACGCCTGGAGGACACTATGAGTTCAACGTTCTTCCATTCGGATTAAGTAATGCTCCCAGCGTCTTTACCGTATGATGAGAAAATTACTTGACCCACTACAGCATCCAGACATCAGTCACTTCATGGATGACATCCTGATCGCCACTGAAACATTTGAAGAGCATGTAGAAACCCTGCATCTTTTGTTCCGGCGCCTCAGAGAAACCTGGATTGACGGCTAACCAAAGAAGTGTCAGATAGGATTCAAGAATTGGACTTTCTAGGTCATAAGATATCTCATGGACTGATAACTCCACAAGAGGGAAATGTGGACAAACTCCAGAGAGCACCTCGTCCAAAAACAAAGAAGGATGTAAGATCATTTGTATCCTTATGTGGATTCTATCAAAAATACATCAAGGACTGTCAATACTCCTGTCGCACCTTGAACGGAGCTTACCAAAAAGGGGAAACCAGAGAAAGTCACTTGGTCATCTGACTGTGAGAGAGCTTTCACAGCACTAAAGCAGGCATTAACTGCTCATCCAGTCCTTACATCTACCAGACCTCGACCAACCATTTGTGCTGCGCACCGATGCCAGTAACATAGGAATTGGGCAACGCTGTTGCAGAGAAAGGGAGATGTACCATCAGAGCTATTCCCTGTAGCCTATGCTAGCAGGAAATTGAATGCAGCAGAGAGAAATTGCAGTACTATCGGAAGAGAATGTCTTGCGCTCGTATGGAGTGTACAGAAATTTCAGGCATACCTATATGGAAAAACACTTCACAGTGCAATTGTGACCCAGCAACCACGTCAGGTTTCTCGCAGCATCTAAGACTCTGAATGCCCGACTTATGAGGTGGTCGCTGCTTCTTCAACCTACGCGTTCCAGGTTGAGTATGGTTCCTGGGAAAATGAATGTGGGAGCGGACTTCCTGAGTCGACACCCAGTGCCTGATGAACCAGGTCAATCAGATGCAGAAGAGAATACAAGGGAGGAAAAATGGGAACAGCTTGATAACTGAAAATGTTGGAACATAGTTCCATACCATAGAACAATCTGGAGTGGGGCCATGTGGCATAACACTAACCACCATTATTCATTTACCAAAACATGCCGCAAGATGAGGAAACAACATTAAAAGAAATTGACTTCACAACCGCAAACGGAGACTAGGACTTAAAACTTAACATCGAAACTGGAACTGCAAAAGTGACAGATGACGTGGATTCTTAGAAAGATTTCATCAGACAAAGCTCGGAAACCCATTGGACGAAATCGACATGTGACCCCGCTTTCGCGCCAACGCATATTTAGCATATGATAATTAGCGCACTTTTTCTGCAACCATTCTGATGAACAGATGTGAGAAGCTGGTGTGACCAAATTTTCAAACATGGAATTGCGAGGTGTATAGATCTGAGGTAAGCTTGTGATTCCCGAGATTAGACTAAGAACCCGATGTATCAAGTATCAAGTAATGGTAACCCGTGTTTGTAATGTCAATTGAAATGTATTATTATTAGAATAACGAAGACACAAACAATAGATTGCACGATTTATTGCCTGGCATATTTCGCTGCATCTCGTCAGGTACATACTGCAGAACTCACACAACTTACGTGAAATTAACTAGATAAATCCTTCAAGTTGAAATATACACAATTTCGCACAGTAATGTCGATTGTCTACCACGGTAATTTTAAGCTGACCAACATGTCTTTCTGTTTACACAATTCTGGCTTGCGTTGATAGATCATAATTGCTTCTGCAAATTTTAACAAGCGAGTATTCTGTGTTCTAAACAACACGCGAAATGCAGTCTCTCTGGACACAACATGGCGACTGGCAACAATGTGCTTGCCGATTGAAGACGCCGGGAGCTTCCGGTGTGTCGGCTCCTCGTGGCTATCATCTCCTGGTGTTGTATCTTGTTGACCCATTGAGGTATGTGTTCTAACACCCGTTTGTTAAGCTGTCTCTCCGTTCGGCCAATGTAAACGGCCTGGCATCTACATGTGAATTGGTAAATACAATTGTTTGTGGCGTACAGAGGAACAGGCTCTTTGACTGTTGGTGTAGGAATGGGTACGGTTTTACATCTAATGACTGGAGTTGCCGCACAGAATGTTTGACCTACTGCTGTAGTAAGCCGGTCTTGTAGACGTTGCATTACGTCATCCCCTCGAAAGGTTAGCTGGATGAATACCTTGAGTTTAGGGACTGTAGTTACGTCTGCTTTGGGTTTGGGCTGTTGGCAATGGCGCTTTATAAATCCTGTGGAGTACCCATTCAGGTTTAAGACATTCTTCAGAGTTTCAAATTCCTCTTGAATTTGAAACTCTGAAGAATGTCTTAAACCTGAATGGGTACTCCACAGGATTTATAAAGCGCCATTGCCAACAGCCCAAACCCAAAGCAGACGTAACTACAGTCCCTAAACTCAAGGTATTCATCCAGCTAACCTTTCGAGGGGATGACGTAATGCAACGTCTACAAGACCGGCTTACTACAGCAGTAGGTCAACATTCTGTGCGGCAACTCCAGTCATTAGATGTAAAACCGTACCCATTCCTACACCAACAGTCAAAGAGCCTGTTCCTCTGTACGCCACAAACAATTGTATTTACCAATTCACATGTAGATGCCAGGCCGTTTACATTGGCCGAACGGAGAGACAGCTTAACAAACGGGTGTTAGAACACATACCTCAATGGGTCAACAAGATACAACACACAGGAGATGATAGCCACGAGGAGCCGACACACCGGAAGCTCCCGGCGTCTTCAATCGGCAAGCACATTGTTGCCAGTCGCCATGTTGTGTCCAGAGAGACTGCATTTCGCGTGTTGTTTAGAACACAGAATACTCGCTTGTTAAAATTTGCAGAAGCAATTATGATCTATCAACGCAAGCCAGAATTGTGTAAACAGAAAGACATGTTGGTCAGCTTAAAATTACCGTGGTAGACAATCGACATTACTGTGCGAAATTGTGTATATTTCAACTTGAAGGATTTATCTAGTTAATTTCACGTAAGTTGTGTGAGTTCTGCAGTATGTACCTGACGAGATGCAGCGAAATATGCCAGGCAATAAATCGTGCAATCTATTGTTTGTGTCTTCGTTATTCAAATTCACTACGGGAAACCATTGTTTTGTATTATTATTAATTAAAACCTCTGAAATGGAAAAAAATGCTCGACTGTAGATTCTAACGACGCAGAGCCGTTCCCGGGCAAACTGACACTTTAATATTCGCTTCGATGAAACTGCAATCTCTGATATTCTTAAAGATAATTATTAACTTTAGGAAGTGCATTATACTGCTCCATTCTATTCTGAACAACTGTACGAAGTGATGATTCTAAAGCAATCTTGTGTATTTCACCAGAAACATTGTTAAAGATGCTATCACTATCTACAGCTAAAATGACAGTTCGTGTACTAGAATAGGTGCCTTGTTTTAAAACAGACTTATCTATGTCTATTTTCAATTTAGAAAGTTGAGAGAGAAATCCAATCTTTTCTTTCTGCTTCATCTATTGAATGGATAGGGTTTGAAGGATAAATATTTATATTTATGTCAAATTTTAATTAGATAAGAGCACTTATGAACTGCATTGCATCAGAAGAGTTGAGCTTCGTGGAACTCCATCACACGAAGTGAACTTAACTCATTTCTCAACATAACTTAAAACACAACACAACTCAACACCACTCATCACCACACAACCCAACACTCAACATCACAACAACAGATAATGGGAGAGAGTTATTAGACACAAGAAGAAGAAGAAGAAGTTAATTGGGAAAACACAGAGAATTATTTATACACATTATAAACACCATTGAGTGGAAGAAATGTTATAAATGTATGTCATTTATTTACATGCATCTTGACACATTCTCACTCTTGTCACTGTCTTACTGTACACGTTCACTGAACCCAGGTCAAATGAGAACTTACATACAGCAGGAACCAGTTGATACAAGGCGTACACAGTGCGATAAACTCTGACCACCCCAAATTAACCCAACACTAGATTAGAGAAAAAAGGAGGGGAGGGGAACTAGTTCCTACTTCAGGAATTTAGATTTCTTCCGACCTACTTCTAGAATATTGTATTGGTAGGAATGTATATATTTATGTGAATATTCATCAGTGATCTTGGTGGCTACATACCAACAACCACCCAACACATCAGCAAACTAACCACCTAAATCAGACCGGAAAGAGTGAGGCCGAGAGAAGGAGATGAACCACAAGTGAGATGGAAGATGACTTGGCCATGAGCAAAGTATGGGGAGGCCTTCAGAGGAGCTATACGGGCAGACCTGAAGTGGATCCATCAGTCAATGGACCCTGGCTTACCTAATCTTCCAGTCACCAGGTTACATTTTTCCTTGGTACACACCACACCCAATTTCAGGAAACTGATAGTTAATTGTTGATTCATCTTCACACTTAATATGTACAACATCAAAATGTTTACTATGTTTCACACTTGTTGACATCTCATGTATTGATGCTTGTTTATTGATTGTCTGGGACAATGGTCCAATGTGCAACTTTTCTATTATTTTGTGTAAATCACAATAGAAATGTATGTACTGAACAGAAGGCTCGGGCCCAGTCAATAAATGATTAACATGAATTGACCTTCTGTTAATTTATCAGTTCAAACCTATCTGTGAGTCAACAACTTCTTTGTACATCATGTTGTCAGAATCTAATGTGATTGATTATGTGTTTGATTGTTTAAAAATAACTCCACTCATAATGACTTACTAAAATGGGGGAGAGAAGACTCTAGATCTATCAACTGCTCAATATCCATGATTTCTTCATCTAAATCAGGCTGAGAAAATTCTCCAGACTTTCCTCAGAATTTGATAAACGAAAAGGGGGCTCCAGAGCTATCAGAATCATTGGAGAAGGGGCAGATTCCCAGTTAGTAATTACCATTCTCACCAGGGCCATAATCTATATCTCCTAGACATACTTAATAGAACGAGGCCTGCAGATAACTCAAGGTTCATATTCTGGGGTTATTGAAGATAGAAGAGGATGGGGCTCTACTTCTTTTGTTAGAGATGGGGCATGCACTACAGTGATCTCCCACTCCCTTCAAAAATATATGACACATGTGTAGGAGTTGAACCCCTTACCTCGGCATCAGCACGCCGGATGTTTATGAACACGCGTTCTGATCCATTCGGCCACGCCGACCTTCTATTTCTGATTGAAAGAAACTATTGAAATCATCACGTTATGGAATATTGTAATGTTGAATCTGAATCATGTTTCTTGTTGGTCAGCCAATGCCTTTCATATATGTATACTATATATATGATGTCAAACCAAGAGGTAAACTAGGGTATGCCTACCCAGCATGTGAAGGCAGGATTGGGCAGACTGCGCGGAAGAAATCATTCCTGATTCAACGGGCAAGACGGCGTTTACCTGCAAAGCGTTGTGGAGCGTAATGAGCACGGCAAGGCACGTAGAGCGCCCTGGTCATCCACTGCACCTGTATTCGTCTCCAGTCGTCTTGACTTGCCTTGCCACTGGATTCAGATGGACTCAGGCGAGAGAGTGAGGTCGACGAATTGCGCAACTCTTCCTCACTTTAATCCAAGTCATCGAGCAAGTAATTCTTCCCACAGCTCCATACCTTTAACCCCACTGGATGAAATGAATGGTCATCATCATTCTTGATGGACAAACAACAACAACAATATATATACCATTGGCACCTTTCCGTCTTGACAGACGATAGTTTGGTACATTGTGCTTCAAAAAGGCTTAATAACTACGATCCATGGCGGTGGCGAGTGTGGCTGGTAAGGCCAATTCTTGCTGCAAATGTTTGCCCACAGTAGGTGCATGTGAAAACATGGTCATTTCCACCATTGTGCACCATCTTATGTCTCTCACGCTCTGTGTGTGCTTTATCTGCAATCATTTTCTCCTTTGTCTTTAATCCATTTCTGATAGTTGCCCTCCATGCAACACGTTCAGCGGCGACGTGCTCCCAATGTGCATTATCAATGCCTGTCTCAATCATGTCCCGCTTACACACATCTTTGTATCGTAGTAGAGGCCGACCCTGAGATCTCCTACCCGTGTGTAATTCATCAAAAAAGATGTCCTTTGGTATTCTACCATCATTCATCCTCCTAACATGTTCTATCCATCTAAGTCTACGAAGACTGAGCATGGAATACACCCTGATCTTTCCAATACTTCAGTATTTGTGATTTTGTCTTGCCACTTAATACCAAGTATTCTTCGCAGACACCGCATATGAAAGCTGTTTAAACGTTTCTCTTGGCGTGAGTAAGTTGTCCAGGTTTCACTGCCATAAAGAAGAGTACTAAGGACACAGGCTTGGTAGACGAGGACTTTTGTTTTGGCAGTAAGCTTGCTGTTCTCCCAGACTCTTTTTGCTAACATGTTCATTGTTGTTGCTGCCTTGCCAATCCTTATGTTGATTTCCTGATCGAGGGATAATTTACTATTTACCTCTGATCCTAGATATGTAAAATGGTCTACTATCTCCAGTTCGGCGTCGTCAATAAAGATTGATGGTACACCATGTGCACCTTGTGACATAATCTGTGTCTTTCTTTTTGTTAATTGTTAAACCAAATTCAGAACAAGCATTGCATATATATATATATATATATATATATATATATATATATATATATATATATATATATATATATATATATATATATATATATATATATATATATATATATATGACATAAGCCTGGGTCACTGACATTGAGGTGAGTGACCGGGCAGGAGGAAGAATGGAAATGAGAGTGGGAGACAGTAAAGTGACTGACCTGGCTACGAGGAAAACAATCAACCCTCAGAAATAATGGGGCGGATATGAGTGGAAATCCCCAGGGGGGGGGGGGGGGGGGGATGGGTCGAAAGAGAGTTGTGTGTTGTGTGAAGTGAGGAGACTGAAAAGGCAGTGAGAGAAGAGACCGACTGCGGGTCAGGTCGTTTAAGAGAGAGCTCCGTGTTGTGTTGTTCTTCTAGTTGTGAAGACAGGCCTGAACACAGAGTGGGTTCTGTATTTAGTGTAGGCCTGAACCCAGAGTGGGTTCTATAGTTGAGCAGTGGCTCCAACCCAATGTGTGGGTTGTATTGTGGGAGATCCAGCCGTGGATAGTAGCTGGATTACCTGTCTTGTGGATTGAGATTAGAAGCCAGCCGTGAGAAGGCATTGATGTGTGCTGGTTAAATTGTGAGGAGGATATTTATATTCTATGGATTACGTTATGTTTCTGGATGTATAAACCTGTTCCGTTTGTCCGTCTTATTTCTGTAATAAAGGATTATGTGCGCCAACGGAATCTTGTTTAATGCCTGGTGAATATGCACTGCGGGGGTGAGTTACATTGCAAGACAGATATCTCCATTGACACACCATGAGTATCGTTACCTAGACAACGACCATCACACAATAATATCATGAGCATATCATCGTAAGAACTTCGTGATATTATCATCAAGAGGAGACGTGTGACATCTGGGCGCTCGTCACTTAGTAAGGAGTATCTGAGGGCTACGTCCGATTAAGAGCATTATAGACAGTGTTGTCATTCTGAGATGTTTGTGGGCTCTTCGCGGAGAGAGGGTGGACAGCGGAGTGTGTCCACCGTATAAACACTGAGTGTGTCTCCGTGCGGGAACTGGCTACAGCAGTTCACGTCAAGCCCACTACAGGTGAATTGGAACCAACCATATCGCTAAAGCGAGTGGGGGTGTCAAAAAACAGCGGCAGCACAAAAGTCGGTGATAAAGACACGCCAAACAGACTAACCGGGAGAGTCCATTACGGTGACAGGTAAATTTGATACCAGGCAGCAGGGCTGAAACGAGCAGACGCGGCAATGAAAGACGAGTGTTGAATCCAGAGTGGCGAGGGCAGCGTGTGTGTGTGTAGGACGTCGCTGGCGGTGATAATGACAGGATTGGGAACCAAAGATAATTGACAGGTGTGTGTGTGCTGGAGGCAGGCGCATTGTGTTGTTGCAAGTTGACTGGTCAAGATTATTCGACGCAGTAAATAGGACGGGTGGGTACACCAGCGTCCAGGTACTGTGGAAGTACATGTTTGGAAAACAGAGAAAAATTGGCAGTCGCTGATTTGACGGACAGTTGACTGAAGGGGATAGTAACGGTACCCCTACCGCAGCCGGGTGGGGCTGTCAAGTTTGTGTGAAAACTGTTTTACGGAGGAATTTTTCACTGAGAGTGATAAAGAGAAATTAGGTTGACCTTGGAAGGCAAGGCTGTTGAACAGTAAGCAGTTACTGGGAATTTCCACAGGAGATCGGGATAAACAAGGTTGTTTGGAAAGAAAGCCAGATTTGATGTTTCGTCTTTGTTCAAGCCGTTGTCATCATTATTCTGTTATGAGCAAACAGTTTTAACGTCTCATCATCGCAACCATGGTTGTACTTCTTTGCCGATAAGGATTTATATACCCAAATTTAAAGCGCTGAACATTGCCTGCCATTCTCTTTTTCTTTTTGGTGAATCTTGTCGGGTAACGGAAATCCATAACATTAATGACACAGCGAAGCGCCATCTCCGCAACGAAAGTAACAACATATCGAGAGAACACTTTGGATTATTATTGTGGTACCATCACGTACAGAGAAAGTACAATAACGTTACGGACTGTGTCGAGACAGAACAGTTTGGATATCACTATCATCTTCAACTTTTGTCGACAGTTGGAACTTGTGATCCCCACGTGAATTCAATAACCACTCAACAAAACAAGAAGTCGGTTTGAAATCTAGCGTCGTAGACATTTCCAGCGGATTGCGAATAACTATGAAAATGAACAAAAACTTTTGTGACTGATTAATAAGAACTTTTGGCGACGGATTAATAGGCCCATATTTGTCGGCCAACCAGTTACACATTATTATTTTTTATTGTTTTGCTCCCATCGTCATATTTATTGTTGTCGGGTGTTACGCAATTATTTGTATGTGGTCCAGTGTTTGTCAAGAGTAGGGGATTTTGTGTTGTTTCTCGAAGGCCGGAGACAGGGCGAAAAGTTACTTTCTGAGGTGCACCATATATAATGTCTGGGAAGAAAATCGAAAGGTCGGTTTATTTGGGTCTGCAGGGACGGTCCTGAATTATATAACGTGCCAGTTTGTGTTTGACTGTCAGATTTCTGTATAATTTTATGCTATAATTTTTTTTCTTCTCTTTCTTCTTTTCGTTATATTTACATATGATATTTGTTGTGTTCGGATAGATGTTATTATCGTGCACTTTTGTCGTGTCTACTATCTAGTGGTATCTGAGTCAGTTTATATTTTACGCGCACTGTGGATGTCCCTACACAAGCTTGTATTTGTTACTGTGGTTTATTTCTGTGTGATCATCGTCTCCGTGTACTCAGCTTGTGAAGTCTAGCGTTGGATAGTCATCACTTAGTGTTATCATCCATTTGTTTGTATATGTATTTATATGTATGTTTAACAATATTTCCAGGGACTTTATGAACTTGTGGTCATAGATATATATATACGAGGGAGTATAGGTGATACTTCCCCCCTCACTACCTAGTGCTTATAGAGTGACTGGGTGAGTACAGAGTGATATTGTAGCACTACGGATTTACGTACACAGGGAGTGCGGGTGTACTTAGGGAAGTGACACAAAGACTAACAGCAGAGTCTGTACATTTATAGTTGCTGATTCACAGCAACGTGTCCACAAGTACAAGATGCCTACTTTAATGGATTATATTGAAGCAGGTGAAAGAATAGGCCTGAAGGGTAAAGAGTTACAGGAGTATGCCGAAGCAAAAGAACAACAACAGACGGAAAGAGAGGAGAGGCATAATGAACGCGAGGCAAAACGTCTACAGGAAGAGACACAAGTAAAACTAGCTGAGATGGAAAACAAACGTCTACAGGAAGTAAAGTTAGCTGAAATGGAAAACAAGCGTCTACAGGAAGAAAAGTTAGCTGAGAGAGAACAAAGACAGGCTGAAATGGAAGCCAAGCGTCTACAGGAAGAGAGAGAGACACACATGAGAATGGAAATTGAGAAAGAGAAGATTAAGATGGAAGCGGAAAATTGCTATTAAAAAGTTAGAATTTGCATCGAAGGGTCAAAGTGAGCAAAGTAGAAAACCGTCGCAGTCGTCACAGAGATTAAAACTGCCATATTTTACGGACCGGGATTGCCTTGAATCCTATCTTGGGAGATTCGAATCGTCTGTAAAAACATTAGGCATTCCAGAGGCAGAGTATGCGATGCGACTTGGCGAATTTCTTACGGGTAAGGCACTAAACACCATGTTCAATTTACCTGTAGAAGAAAGGAACAACTACACTATCTTACGTCAACGTTTGCTGACAAAGTTCCAACTAACTGAACATGGATATAGAACAAAGTTTAGACAGTTAGGGCCAGAGACAAATCAAGATTTCACAGACTTTGTTAACACAGTAAAGAACACATTTAACAAATGGATGGAGCTTGCAGAGGTAGGGAAAGATTTTAATAAATTAGTAGATCTAATGTTAAGAGACAAGGTGGTATCTGCATGCAATTCTAATTTAGTGGCGTTCTTTGAGGAACGGAAGCCAAAGGACATAGACACAATGTCTCAGTTAGGGCAAAACTACATGACTGCACATCCTAACGTATCTATTGGGAAACTAATGAGTGAGGAAATAGTCTGTGCAGCGTACACTAAACAGGACCAGAATCCAGTCATCAGACCAAGGGCGAAAAGTGTGGATTCAGCACAGAAAGGTGAGCAGCAAGAACTTCAAGATAATGGTTTCCGAGGAAACAATGTTGGTAGAGTAGGACGGTACCCATATAGAAGAGGGAACTTCCAGAGACGTCCAAATTATGCCGGATGTTGGAATTGTGGGAGCTGGAGACACAGGGCAGCAGAGTGTGATGCACAACCAGCAGATGGACCAACGAACAACACTAAAAGGGAGATTACTTGTTTCAAATGTGGAAAGAAGGGGCATATCAGCCATCAATGTAGGATGAGAGAAACAGAGCACTCAAATGCAGCGCAAGTAATTGAGAACGCTGAACAATGAAGATTGTAGTGGGTGCAAACCTCTTTTGAAAAAAGACAGTCAGCCAGTCCTAATATGTGGTCATACAGTAAAAGCAGGATCAGCAGTGCATGAAGGAGGAAGTCTGAAGCTGCATCAGGGATTTGTCAATGATAGACCAGCGTTAACAATTAGAGATTCCGGATGTACGTCTATCGGAGTGAGGAGAAGTTTAATAGATCCCTCGGATTATACAGGGAAAAAGATTAGATGCATAACATTCAACGGCACAGTAGAGTTCTATCCAGTAGCCATAATAACAGTAAAAACACCATATATCACTGGAAGAGTGACAGCGTGTGTTTTGGACTCACCAGTGGCTGATTTGATCATAGGAAATGTTATGGGAGTTAAAGATTGTACAGAAGAGGAAGTAGTTTATTGGGACCGAAAATATAGTGTAAGCAGTAATGAGGTAGTTACCACAAGAGAACCTAAATTACACAGTATAGCTGAGGTAGAAGAGGCACTTGAAGTAGACACAGGAACTCAGGACAAGGATAGTACAGCGGAGCAGATGAGAATGGATCCCATATATAGTGCTAGTGAATCCCAGAGACAAGATACTACTCTGAACAAATGTTCCCAAGGGTGTAGGAGAGTAGAACATAGGCAGACAAAGAAAGGTAGATGGTGCTTCGAGAGGAAGAACAATGTTCTCACTCGCAGGTTTTCAGATAGCAGAACTGCACGTAGGCAAGGAGCAGTACCTTTAGCACATAGAGACCGATATACTAGAACAGCTCAGGATAGTGCATGTGCAGGGCACATAGGCATAAGGCGTATGCAGCAGAAAGCAAGGTGCCAGATATATGGGCCAAGATTGAATAAAGAGTTCAGACTAAACAGAGACTCAAGTGTAACGATGTAATATGCAGATAGGAAAGTTGAGTCAGGTCAAAAGAGTTTTCTCGACATTACTGACCCAGGGCTAGGGATAGCAAACAGATGTTGTAATTGTAGAGGTACCATGAGTCATGGGTACATGAAAGATAGACACAGCATCGACAGGAATCAGAGGAGGGTTAATGCAAGAACAGAACCGCCTGATATAGGGTCGGTAAACAAATAGTATTGTGGGGTCGTGAAGTAGTAAGAGACCTGTGGGTACATAAGTATAATGCTTTTCTATGATGTATTATTATTATTATGTGATGTATGAGTTCATGCATTGGTACACAAGATAGAAAGTTGTTAATTATGTGTGGGGAATATGGGAATGTACTATAAGCATTTGATGTATTATTTAGGATGGTAGCTGAAGTGAGGTGGAGCCATACTTAGGTCTACCCAGGCTATATGTCTGGGTCACATATTTAGTAAGTTTTAGTCTCCCAATGTTTGAAAACGAAGTTTTCTTTTAAGAGGGGGGTGATGACATAAGCCTGGGTCACTGACATTGAGGTGAGTGACCGGGCAGGAGGAAGAATGGAGATGAGAGTGGGAGACAGTAAAGTGACTGACCTGGCTACGAGGAAAACAATCAACCCTCAGAAATAATGGGGCGGATATGAGTGGAAATCCCCAGGGGGGGGGGGGATGGGTCGAAAGAGAGTTGTGTGTTGTGTGAAGTGAGGAGACTGAAAAGGCAGTGAGAGAAGAGACCGACTGCGGGTCAGGTCGTTTAAGAGAGAGCTCCGTGTTGTGTTGTTCTTCTAGTTGTGAAGACAGGCCTGAACACAGAGTGGGTTCTGTATTGAGTGTAGGCCTGAACCCAGAGTGGGTTCTATAGTTGAGCAGTGGCTCCAACCCAATGTGTGGGTTGTATTGTGGGAGATCCAGCCGTGGATAGTAGCTGGATTACCTGTCTTGTGGATTGAGATTAGAAGCCAGCCGTGAGAAGGCATTGATGTGTGCTGGTTAAATTGTGAGGAGGATATTTATATTCTATGGATTACGTTATGTTTCTGGATGTATAAACCTGTTCCGTTTGTCCGTCTTATTTCTGTAATAAAGGATTATGTGCGCCAACGGAATCTTGTTTAATGCCTGGTGAATATGCACTGCGGGGGTGAGTTACATTGCAAGACAGATATCTCCATTGACACACCATGAGTATCGTTTACCTAGACAACGACCATCACACAATAATATCATGAGCATATCATCGTAAGAACTTCGTGATATTATCATCAAGAGGAGACGTGTGACATATATATATATATATATATATATATATATATATATATATATATATATATATATATATATATATATATATATATATATATATATATATATATATATATATATATATATATATGTCACACGTCGTTCTTGATGATAATATCAATGTTCTTGATGATCTTTGCTTGATATTGTCGGGTGATGGTCGTTGTCTAGGTAACGATGTTCATGGTGTGTCAATTGAGATATCTAACTGTCTCTTAATCCAACTCACCCCAGAAGTGCACCTTCACCAGTCATGAAACAAGATTGAGTTGGCGCACATAATCATTTATTTCAGAAATAAGACGGACAGACGGAATATATATATATATATATATATATATATATATATATATATATATATATATATATTATATATATATATATAATATATATATATATATATATATATATATATATCCAGAAACAATGTAATCCATAGAATATAAATATCCTCCTCACAATTTAACCAGCACATATCCATGCCTTCTCACGGCCTGCTTCTTATCTCAATCCACAAGATAGGCAATCCAGCTACTTTCCGCGGCTGGAAATCCTACCATACAACCCACACATTGGGTCGGAGCCACTGCTCAACTATATAACCCACTCTGGGTTTTAGGCCCTCACTCCCTATAGAACCCACTCGGGTTCAGGCCTGTCTTCATAACTCGGAGAACAACACAACACGGAGATCTCTAACTCCGCTTCTCCTTAGACTACCGATCAGTTCGGCATCTACACATCAACTCCCTGAAGTCCCTTGACTTCACACAAAGCTAACATGTCCTTCCCCCATCCCCTGGGGTCCACGCTCACCCTTCCCATTATTTTATTTCTCAGGACTGGCTGTTTTCTCATAGCCAGGTCAGTCACTTTACTGTCTCCCACTCTCATCTCCATTCTTCCTCATGCCCGGTCACTCACCTCAATGTCAATGACCCAGGCTTATGTCATCACCCCCCTCTTAAAAGAAAACTTAGTTTTCAAATATTGGGAGACTAAAACTTACTAAACATGTGACCCAGACATATTGCCTGGGTAGCCCTAAGTATGGCTGCACCTTACTCTAGCTACCACACTACATAATACATCAAATGCTCATAGTACACTCCTATATTCATCACACATAAATACAACCATCTTTCTATCTTGTGTTAAGCATGCCCCCCTGGAAAAAAT
>JACEFZ010004678.1:0-12500 GCA_014155875.1 Cepaea nemoralis
ACAAATTTACTTTTCTTTAGGTACCTTACTTAGGTTTGTGTCAGTTTCTAGTTTTCGTGTCAGCGATTTTTCATTGGTTGTTTCATTTTTCATTGGTGGGGGTGTGTGTTTGTGTGTTTATTTTTATTTTTTTTTTTAGTATGTTGTATCTTCTTTGTGTGTGTTACATTTTAACGATTATGTCATTGTTAAAAATTTTTTTTGCAGTTTTCATTTTTTGGGGCCGGGGCCCTTTATTACCCTATATGTTTTTTTGAGTGAGTAATTTGAGGACTTAGTGAGCACGTATTTGTCGAGCGGATGGAAGGACAGTCGATGGTATAAGTTGTGACGTTAGGCTATATTCGACGCCATTTTGCCTTGTCATTGCCGTGTCGTTGCTTGGCCATAATGGTCATGCACCATTGTGGATCCGCCTGGAGAAGGGAGTTATCGATATCTCACAAGGTTTTTTTCGCGGCACTGAAGACACTATCAAAAATTTAGCGCCCATGATAGAGTGGAGATTATACGTTATATCCTTAAAGCTACAAAAGAATATAGTATTTCAACAACACAATACACAGCAACAACACAAATATTTTTGAACTACATAGTCACAAGATACCACAATTTACAGTAATAATAGGACACGTTATACTGGCATAGTACAGAATTTCTACGCCACTTGGTGGAACAAACAACACCCAAATCTTTTGTAACTCACTCCCCATTGGTTGAATACAAACCCACCAATCAGATTTTGTTTTAGAAAACTAGCACCCTCAATATATTTTCGTAATACAACATCCATCACGCGTAACAAGTTGGTGAGAAAAAATCGTGTCATTTGAGTGCTCAAATAAAAAAGGGGTTTTTTAAGTTTTTCAAAATAATTTAAATTTTCTAATTATGGAAATTAAAATTTTTAAATATATATATATATATCCACCTGCATGTGCGAGTACTCTTTCGATGTGTTCAACATACACAGCACTATTGTACAAGGAATTGACTAGCTTCTTATTCAAATGTATAACCAAAGACATTAAAATTATTACCCGACCGGAATTGCTGCCTTCATCTGAAAATATTTCATCTGCTATATTCACAAAGACAGTGTATGCTTCATCTGTTGAAATATTATTGTCTACAACAGTGTCAACACAACGGCTCATGTCTACGAGTAAGATAGTCGAATAATATTCTCGTCTTACAAGTTGGTTCTTAGTTATATGACTGGATAACGAAAAACAAATACTTCGGGTCATTTTACAAAACTATTTGTTGTATCGAGAATGTTAGCTATGCAGAAGAATACATGTACTCTCTGTAATAAAAACTTCACACGTCCTGATGGTTTGTTACGACATATTGCGACTTCTCATTATGGGATGTTTTTAATTGTGCTTATTGTGATCGTATTTATGCCCGGAAAGATACCTTAAGGCGACACGTGAAGAGTGAACATGAAACAACAACTAACAATGACCAAGATGCAACTCGCAAGAGAAGAAGAGAACCGACCACAGACGAACAACCTACTGGTAAACGCTGGAAGTCAACTAACCAACAAGTATCGAATGATGGAGTGTCGTATTTTACAAACACTCAGATACCGCCAGCTAGGTTTTCGCCGGTTAACAATACGAGTCAGTAGGTAGTCCGTTGCCGATAGTTACAGACACTCTAACAGCATCATCTATTACCTTACTGAACGCAAATGAGGAATTATCATCACACATGAAATCGATTCAACAACAGTCAACATCTAGTGCCTTACCGAGTGACGCACAATCAGCATCTGCATCAGCCTCATCATCATCAGCTAGTGAATGTCTTTCGCTGCGGGTTTTACCCATGGATGTTAAAAAACATTTATATTGAAAATTGGAACACACGCTTAGATCACACAGACGTGTGGTCGTTATTTGTGTGAATGGACTTTTTTTAACCGACCGGATACTCATGCCACCGTTGACTGGGGTTCCCGATTATTCCCGATCTTCAACGCCCGGACCTCTCATTTTAAAATTGTCGTCAGCCTGCATACAATATTGAGGCATCGAGAGACACAAGCCCTACGCTTCTACCATGCATGTCCGAATAATTCGTCATTGTTCCCTACACCCTTTTTAGTATCCAATAGGTCTGATTTCGAGGCGTTTGTGGCAAAAGTGAATGCTGTAGATTTGTTAAATTCAGCTGGTATAGTTAGGCCAGATACAAAATTCTGTGTTGAATCAATACCCAGTATCACGTTTTATATTTACAAGTTGGCAGAGTTCCCTGTCTGATATTGTTTAGAAACCATAACCAATGCCCTCTGATCATTTGGGTGGCACATGGAGCAAGCTTTAGAAATTGTAACCGAATAGATGTTGTCTACCAATAAAAGCCATGTGATATGTTACCAGTTTGTATATTATTATTTTTGTTGATATTGTTTTATGTTGTGCCTAAACCACTTGACTACCTCTTACGTCATCGCTCACTTTAACCACCGTCGTTTAACTACAAGTACTTTCCCTGACAACTTTAAGTGGTCACTCGACCACTTGACCACCACTTGACCACTACTTGACCACCTCTTGATCATCATCGTGTCACTACACTTACTCTCCCCATCAATTTAAGGAGTAACTTGACCACTACTTGACCACTTGACCACTACTTGACCACCTCTTGATCATCACCACATCACAAGACGCACTCTCCTCTATAATTTAAGTGGTCACTTGACCATGTGACCACTGCTTGACCACTACTTGACCACCACTTGACCACGTCAGCGATCGTTTTAAACACCACCATGTCACTACACGTAACTTCCTCTACAATTTAAGTGGTCACTTGACCAGTTGACCACCACTTGCCCACGTCAGCGATCGTTTTAAATACCACCATATCATTACACGTAACTTCCTCTACAATTTAAGTGGTCACTTGACCACTTGACCACCGCTTGACCACTGCTTGACCACTAATTTACCACCTCATGATCATCACCATATCATTACAACTACTTTCCACTAAAATTTTCCTCACTTGACCACCACTTGACCACTGCTTGACCCCTGCTTGACCACTAATTTACCACCTCACGATCATCACCATATCATTACAACTACTTTCCACTAAAATTTCGTCACTTGACTACCACTTGACCACTGCTTGACCACTTGACCACTGCTTGACCACGTCATCGCACACTTTAACCACCACCACATCACTACACGTACTTTCCCCTTTAATTTAAGTGGTTACTCCACCACATGACCACCACTTGACCACCTCTTGACCATTACTTGACCACGTCATCACACACCCTTAACTATAAGCGGTCACTTACTATGTTTTTTTTTCCTTCTATATATATATTTTATTAACATTATTATATACCTTCTTTTGATCGTTTGTTTTTCTTTATTGATGTTTTATGTCGTATTTTTTATGTCGTACCTATAATTACTTGACCACACCCACTATGATGAGTCACTAGACCACGCCACCTATGATGAGTCACTAGACCACGCCTACATTTTTGGGGGAAAAAAGAGTTATCGCCCTTTGTGGAGGAAAATCGATAAATGCTAAAAATAGATTTCAAATTCCGCCACAAAATCGATAAATGGTTGATTTATATAGTCCTCCACCTCCACCTCCACCTCCACAAAAGGACTGGATAATGTACCTATATACTACTAGAAGACTTTCTGCCTTTGTCAGACATGAGGAAACACCGGGACGCAGAGGTGTTTCCAAGGCACCAGGGCCGGGTTATATACTGGCCAAGACCTATTGACGCGTCCTCGCCGAGCGTCCTGGGCAACAGGTCCCTTCGGGGTCCTGGCTGAAGTCAATAGGATCGCCGATTCCTCCGAAGTCGGAGAGTGTCTGCCTGTATGGCGAGGAACCACCAGTCTGCACACCAATAAGCCAGACATGGGACAACGGATACTCACGCAAACCTCAGGTACTGTATGACATCACACTGATGTTGGACAACAGGATGCCTTCATCCGACATACAGGACTTTGCGTTGGAGCTCAAGCCAATGAACACAAGCAAGCAAGCAAGCATGAGGAAACACCAAGGAGAGTAGTAGAAAGCAAAATCTTAGAGGAAATAAAGGAAGTGACAGATCACGTAAATATTCGTAAAGCATACATGCAAACATGTAGAAATAAAAAAAAATACACGGAAGTAAAACATGGAATGGGCTTAACTGGATTAAAGCTGTGAAAATGTAAGCTTCTTTAAGTATTTGGAGCAGATGAGTTAAGTGCCTGATATTTCATCTCATTCTGCATGCTCATGTTTAGTTCAAATATAGTTATTCAAAAAACGACAAGAGGGTCGACTTCATTCCACCGGGTTTTATCTCATACGGCTCGGACTCTTTCCGCAGGGCGTCGTGTCGAGAACGTTGCACAAAACACGGACTAATCTATGTGTCGATTTTGGAATACACACTGGACTATTGTTTCTATTCATTTTGTGGAGGTTAGAGCATTTGGTCTACTAGGAGGTATAGAGGAGGAAGAGAGATGGTTACTTAACCATATTGTGGCGTGCCCAAATATATGAGCAGGTTTAAGACTTCACACATAGATTATACACGGTGTTTGTTAAGTCTCACTACACTTTATTTGGAGAACAAATTTGAAAAATGAAGTACATGTTGTCATAAAAAATTTGCTCCACAGTCCATCGTGAAGTACTATGCAGCGAATAGCTGTTATCTGCTGGAGTAATTCTTTGCACTCCAAACAGAATGGTGTTATCAACAGAAGAACTAAATATTTTGGTTGAACAAATGTTTCCAAATGACGGTCGATACACACAAATGGTTGTTCAAAGATTTATAGGAAGACTTCCTGATAAACAACAGATACGTTGCAGAAGGTATTTGACAATATGAAGAGACGTGTAAAGTCGTGTCTTGAAGCCCATGGTGGACATTTCCAACATCTGTTATAATGAATTCTTCATTGGTACTTTCCAGATTCCCCCAAAACAATGTTAGACCATAGCAGTGACTATTGTAACTAATATAATGAATTTCTTTGCACATCTTTTGACGACAAAGTGTACTTCATTTTTTCACATGTGGTCTACATACAAAGTGTAGCGCGACATTACGAACACACGGTTTTATCTGCACCGGTATTGCCGTTTATTGACCAGAAGTAACAAAATCAGGTTGAATATTGGGAGATATATTTGCACTGTATATAAGATATATTTTAAATTTCAACCTACTGCATATATTTGCACCAATGTAAAAATGTTATAATGATGAAGCTGTGAAACAGAGATCAAGAAGAGAATAGAAAAGGGCAAAATATTTTCTAGAGAGATACTGAAGTAAGAATTATCAAATGGTATATACATATATCTTCAACAATGCTCTATGGCGCACAAAATCTGGATATTGAAAAAAAGCAATTGGAAAGTCGAAATGACGCCCAGGAGATGTGGATATAGAGAGGATTAAGTGGCATTTCATGGAAACCAAACAATCAAATACAGAGGTTGTGAACAGGCTGGGAAAGGAAAAGAGTGTTAAAACAAATAAAAAAGAGAAAAGTTAATACTATGGCCGCGTTAACAAACATAGCACCCTTGTAAAAACAATAATGGACACATTTACCGTGGACATGATATTTCGGTATCGATTCGGGAGGACAGTCACAACATACACGAAGCTCACTCCGACAGATGATAATACTTGTCTCGGCTCACACACCCTGAATGCCATTGAACCGAAGAGTTAAAACATAGTCTTCTAGGGGATTCACCAACCAACAACAAACGCTCTGAGAGAAACGGACACGCTTACAAGAAATATGTGCAATAGTAGAAGACGGAAGCCGTACCGAAAGACCTGCTAGCGTTAGGGAAAAGCTATGGCAAGGCTGGGAGCTGCCGTTGCACAGTGGCTAGCACGCATGCCAGGTGTTCGAATCCCCACGGAAGCATATATTTACAATTCATCCCAGCTCCCAGGTCGACCCAGTCTAAAATATGTACAAGGAAATGTTCTAGGAGGTAAAGGAGGCCGTATTCATACTGACCACATTATCCATCAATATTTAAGCAAGTGAATCGGCACAATTATCTCGAAACAGCCATAACATCAGATGGGAAATGCCTTGAAGAGATTAGAAAGTGAATAGCTAATGGAAAGGTAGCCTTTTCCAAGATGGAAAATGTACTGACCAATGAAAAGACGTCACTTGCAACGAGGAAAAAAGTGTTGAGATGTTACACAGAACCTGTACTTTTGTATGTATGTGAAGCGTGGACAATGAGCAGAAAAATTTAAGAAAAAAAAAACATCTGATGGCTGATACCATGGACATAAAGAAAAAACAATGACCGCGTTCTGAAAGAAACACAGAAAACCGTAAACTAATTAGAGAAATTAGGTGTAGACAGCCACAATTTTTGGGCCACGTTATGAGAAGAAATACATCGGAGAACTTTGTGACAACTCGCAGGATCGAGGGGAAGAGAACAAGGGGAAGGCAAGGATGTAAATACCTGGATAACTTGGCCACGTGGTATGGTCAAGACAAGAACACTGAGCTGATCCACGACTCTGGTGATCGAGTGAGATGGCGAAACATGATCGCCCACGCTTACGGGCACGGCACATTATGAATGAATGAATCCACTAACTGCCTTCTGGTCTCGATGCAATTTCGATACAATTATGGACCACGCGCCATTACCCAATACACCACAAGGTCCATAAATTGTAGTTTGATATACCAACACAGCATAAATAACGTACGTGGTTGCTGAGTACACGAACAGTTGATGTCTTATTGTCTTCAAATATAGAAGTATACTTCACTGAGCCACGTACAAAGTCTTACGCTTTACTAGTTTCTCAGCGTCAGTCATTTCGATCCATGGGGTTACTAACAGCTGGTTACGCTTCGATTCAAACAGTTTCAACAATTCTATTCTTAAGCCGGGTTCAGTCAATAACTGTGCTTAATACTTCTGCTATTACTTTTCGTGTTTGACACGTCGATAAAATACCACTTCACTTGTGTATCCGTTACAAGTTAAGCTTAACTTCACTAGTCTATATATATATATATATATATGATGAGCAATGAGCTACCAGTCTATGTGAGAGCAAGAACTTCCTATCTACTCTCTCAACTCTTAATGTGTTCATACCAATTCAGTTACCTTCCATGTTAGCAATCTAGCCCTGTCTTCACTTGGAATCCATTACCCAAGCTAGTACTACATCTCTGTCTTTACTGGACATACATTACCCAAGCTAGTACGACATCTCTGTCTTTACTGAAAACCAATGACACAAGCTAGCACATAATCTCTGTCTTTACAGGACATTCATTCTCTATATTTTTTCTATCACTGTCTCGTTGATTCGTCTCTTAAGACACAGACGATTGGAGTTAAATTGAAGACAAACGGCTGAAGTCTCGCGAAACCACTTTTGTGCATCCTAGTACATTATGATTCGACAAGTCAAAAATAAATGTGGAAACCTAGTGACAACTGACAAATGTGATAGGAAAAGAGCGAAGGGATATAGAGATGCATTCTTAAACGGCTTGACTACTTGACATAATCGAAGTCAAGAACAGATATCTGATACACGGCCCTAGTAATTGTGTCAGATGGTCGCTCGAGCGTGTCAGCATGGTAAATTATGATAATGATAATGCTTGCCCTTTACTTGCATGGCCAATAAATTAGATTCATTCGATGTCTGCACTGTAGGCATTCATTTAGAAACGTTCTAAACAGTTATATCTACTCTCTAACGTGATCCCGAATGATGCTGCAGAATTTATTACCTGAAATCAAACAAAACATCTCAGTAAATCTACATCAGATTAGTGATCATGTAGGGGTTCAGAGAGTACAACCTCCCAAATCAATAAAATAATTGTCAGCGAACGACATTATAGTACATTGATACAACAGTGAGTATCAGAATTCTTACTCCGGCCTGTTTCTTTGTGTATTTTTAATTGAGGTATTTTCGATTTATAGCCTGGGATGTCGTGCATGTGCTAAATGTTCGGTCTATTTAATAGCATATGATTTTGATGGTTGGTTGGTTGACTGTAAATTCTTTGGAGAATTTACTATTAACTCGTTAAGTGGAATGTATGGAAGTTTAGGTAGTCAGAGCGCCGAAGATGGTTTGTATCTTTTGGAGCGATTATTGACTATAGGTTTTCCTACCGATCCGGAGACTTTTCTGGGATGCCACAAGTACAAACTCAACATGGACTTCACATCTGCTGAGAAGCATGTAGGATACAACCAGGTTATTGTACAGCGCTACTCACACAGCGTGGCTGGGATTAGGTCTATTTTGGTAATGTTTCCTTTGGTAATGTTTCCTTCGGTAATGTTTCTTTTAGTTTTGTTTCCTTTGATAATGTTTCCTTTGGTAATGTTTCCTTTGGTAATATATTTCCTTTGGTAATTATTCCTTTGATAAAGTTTCCTTTAGTAATGTTTCTTTTGGTTTTGTTTCCTTTGGTAATGTTTCCATTAATAATATTTTCTTTCGTAATGTTATGTTCCCTTTGGTAACTTTTGCGCCCCATATGTTAGTTATTTCATTGTTAATATTGCGCATATTGTTGCAACAGAAAAAAACCATCGCCAAAATTGATGCAGCAGTACAGATGAACCGTTGTCGAAGCATACGTTCGCTAGCGAAAGAATTTCATGTGTCATTTGGGACAATTCAAAAGGTCGTTCGCAAGAAACTGCAATATCGGAAGGTGTGTTCACAGTGGCTACCACGGATGTTGACCGACCACCAAAAAAGAGGAACGCATGGGATGGTGTTTGAACCGCTTGCTACGTTACTGAATGGAGGGTGATGCATTTCTCTTCCGCATAGTGGCAGGCGATGAATCATGGTGTCACCACTTTGAGCCGAGCAGCAAAAGAGAGAGAGCATGAAATGGAAGCATGCTGGATCACCTCATCTCATCTCATCATATCATGTTCCTCTTGTACCTTACGATGTCGGGGTGAAGTATAAACAACGGGAGAGCAAGCTTATGGGCTTCATGTATCGATATTCCCATGGACTCCGTTATTCCCTGCGTCCATCGTTTACGTGGTCGGCCTTTTCCTCTGCTTACCTCTGGTCTCTACATCACCAAAACCAAAGAAATCAAGTTACAGGTTTCCGCTGGTAAGATTATGCTGAGCGCATTTTTTGACCATGAAGAGCTATTTTTGCCGATTTTACAGAACCTGGTGTCAACATCAACTCTATCCACTACTTGCAAACACTAGACAAGCTGCAAAAAACCATCAAGAATAAATCATTCGGCATGCTTTCTCGCGGTGTGATTTTGCTGCACGATAATGCTCGTCCGCATGTCGCAAAGATTGTGCAGGAAGCAATTGCAAGGAAGAAGTGGGACATTCTGCAACATCCAGCCTTTAGTCCTGATTTGTCACCATGTGATTTTCATTTGTTCGGACCTCTAAAATAAAGCTCTCAAGGGGCAATGATTTCACACAGATACAGACGTAATGAACGCGCTAAACGCTTGGTTCAGTGAGCAGCCACAATCCTTTTTTTTGCGGACGGCATTTGCCGCCTACCTAAGCAATGGGATGCTTGCCAAAATGTCTAGGGCGACTTCTTCTGACCAACCCACGGTGTATAATTCATTAAAATTGAATGCTTTGTTTAATGTTACCACACCTGATAATGTTTATTTCATGCTTTTGTAATAAAGCCATTGGAACGGGTTTCAAATGAACATCCCTAATAATAATAAAAAAGAATAAAAAATCAAACCCAAAAAAAAAAAAAAATTTAAAAAAAAAACCCCAATCAAAGGGCAACAAATTGATGGAAAAGACCTTAGACTTGTAAAAAACATATATTGGAAACAACAAGCTGCCATAAGAGTTGATAATGAAGTAGGCCAACATCAGCCTATTAAGAGAGGTGTGAGACAGGGATGTGTAATGTCTCCAGATCTGTTTTCCCTGTACAGTGAAAGTATTTTCAGAAATATTGAAGATATGGAAGGGACGATGCATCAATAACATTAGATATGCAGACGATACAGTCTGGATTGCAGACAATGAACAGGACGAGGGTTAGAATTAAATTGTAAAAAGACACAGGTTATGGTCGTCACTAGGAAGAACGAAATACCACAATGTAATATACAAGTAAATGGGAATATTCTTCAACAAGTGAATAGGTACAATTATCTCGGAACAGTAATAACATCTGATGGGAGATGCCTTGAAGAGATTAGAACAAGAATCGCAATGTCTAAGGTAGCCTTTAGTAAGATGAAAAACATACTGACCAATAAAAAGATGTCAATTGAAACGAGAAAAAGAGTGTTGAGGTGCTACATAGAACCTGTACTTTTATATGGATGTGAAGCTTGGACAATGAGCAGTCAAGCTGAAAAACATCTGATGGCTGTAGAAATATGGTTTCTGAGGAAAATGCAAAGAATACCATGGACAGCCAGAAAGACCAATGAACAGGGCCTTCAAGAAACAAACGAAGATCGTAAACTTATTAGACACAGACGCAGACAGTCAAAATTTGTTGGGCATGTTATGAGAAGAGATGGTTTGGAGAACTTGGTGACAATTGGTAAGATCGAAGGGAACAGACCAAGAGGAAGACCTAGAAACAAATACCTGGATGGCTTGGCCATATGGCATGGTCGAGACAGGAACACGGAGCTGATCCACGACTCTGGTGATCGAGTGAGATGGCAAAACATGACCGCCCACACTTACCAGGCATGGCACATGATGGATGGAAAGGGCATTAGAACACATGGCCAGTGGATACACAGGCAATTGTGCTTGCCACAGCACTCTCATGACTCCCATACATCATCATTATCAAGTGCCCTGCTAGCTGGCGTAAGAGTTCATGGCTCGCTACAGATCTCGGTCGTTGGTGTTCTGGATCAACTCTGCTGATGATATTCCCACATGTCACAGTCTCAATCCTTCCAGCATCATTTCTCTTGGTCTGCCTCTTCCTCTCTTCCCCTCGATCTTTCCAGTTGTCACGATGTTCTCTAATGCCTCTCTTCTCATCACATGACCGAAGAAAGCTGTTTGTCTTTCTTATTGTTGTATCTAACGTTCTAGTATCATTGGCCTGCTTCCAGGCAATCATTGTTAGATACTCTGGCAGTCCAAGGAATTCGCAACAATCGTCCTAAGAAACATCACTGTTGCTTCTAATTTCTTCTTAATTTGTTCATTTACATTCCAAGATTCACTGCCATACAGGAAAACTGGTTGTATATAGCAATTCAGCACTCTCTTTCTTACATTCAGTGATAATGACTTACTGCATCTGAAATAAGGCTTTTGCTTGCCCTATTCAGCTCTTAATCTCTGTTGTACATTTTCCATTTGATGCTATAAAGTGCCTCTAGGTATTAAAATTATCCAATTGGTTAGAATTGTCCATTCTATGTATATGTCACATTTAGTGTCATTCGTTTTCTTTGATATCATCATTGTTACTGTTTTCATGATATTCAAGGATAGTCCTTTCTTTGCACTCTCTGTTACTACAATGTCCAACAAATGTTGTTAGTCTGTTGCATTATCCGCCATCAATACTGTGTCATCTGCATAGCGGATACTATTTATATTGGAACCTCCGATAAGTATTACAGGCGTCTCTTTGATCTCTCTCATTATTACTTCGCTATACAGGGAGAAGAGATCTGGTGACAAGACACACCCCTGTCGTACTCCTAGCTTTATCTGTTCATAACTGCCCTCTTTATTTCCCATTTTAATTGCTGCTACTTGGTTCCAATATATATTCTTTATTATTCTTAAATCTTCCCCATCAATGTTGATATCTTCCAACATTTTAATCAGCTCATCATGTTTTACTTTATCAAATGCCTTAGTATAATCTATGGAGCATAGATTTATGTCTTTCTAGGTCTCTATTGACCTTTCTATTAGTGTCCGTAATGTGTGTGTGTGTGTGTGTGTGTGTGTGTGTGTGTCTGCCTGCCTGCCTGCCTGCCTGCCCGCCCGCCCGCCCGCCCGCCCGCCCGTCCGTCCGTCCGTCCGTCCGTCCATCCGTCCGTCCGTCTGTCTGTCTGTCTGTCTGTCTGTCTGTCTGTCTGTCTGTCTGTCTGTCTGTCTGTCTGTCTGTATATAATAAGTTAGTATAATACGAATACTATGTGAAGAAATAAACTGGAGAACTTGGTGACAACTTACAAGGTTGAGTGGAGAAAAACAAGGGGACGGCAGAGAAGTAAATGCCTAGATGGATTGACACGTGGCATGGTCGAGACAGGAACACAGAACTGATCCACAACTCTAGTGATCGTGTACGATTGCGAAACATGACCGCCCACTCTTATCGGCACGGTGCATGATGATGATGATGAATACGAATACACAAATACGACGTAGACATAAGAAAATAAGCACAACAAAGGGACGCACAGTCACGCTGTTGA
>JACEFZ010004678.1:17500-59473 GCA_014155875.1 Cepaea nemoralis
ATGGCAAACTACTGAGCATAATCTTGGCAAGAAATCAACAATCAGCTGAAAGATGCTGATGTTGACACTTATGTCCAGTAAAGGATATGGCAAACCAAACAAGTAAAATAAAAAAAAAAATTACTGTCTACAACGGTGGATACGTTTTTAACATGGACAAATATGCACACTGTATCCTGCACAATGTTTCATTCTTATCCAAGAAGTCTAGGTGCCCGAGGCACTACCCAGGAATATGCCGGGATGTCACATCATCTGGTTACTTATTCTGTGTAGAAATCCAGAGCTGCACACCAATAGCAGTCCTACTTGCTTTACTTGATACAGTGGTGACTCCTATTTGATTGCCTTGAATAAATGATGATTCCTCACTATCGCTGGTTGTCGTTCTTCACATCATGTATTTCTTCATTATTAATTAACGTAGTCCTCCACATCATTGTCAATGATTATAGTTCCCCACATTATGCATTTCATCATAGTCAATGATTGTGGTACCTCCAATCCTGTATTACTTCACTGCTACTGAATGTCATTCCCTACATTTCTTTACCAGGAAATGTAATGTAGTATGTAAGATGCCACACGACTTTGCTTTCATCGATCAATTATACCCATTGCTATAAGGCTGAGTCAACCCCAGACCTACACTGCCCGGTGAAAACACCACTATGTCAACAATATCACTAGTGCTCTGGGTGAAAACACCACTATGTCAACAATATCACTAGTGCTCTGGGTGAAAACAGTACTACATGAGTGAGAACTCAGAGCAACAGACTCCACAAAGGACATAACCGGATGAGACAGTTGTTTCAACAAGATAAACATAGAAGGAACTGATCAATGTAGCAGTGGAATTAATAATGTGGCGGAGAAATAAATTGCTGCAAGAATAGAATATCAAATAGATGCAGAACAGAGATAATAAATTTGACCTACCACTGCTCCGATTGTGGACATACTTATGGCGAATAACAATAATCTCAAATAGATTGCTGCGTTGTTCACATATATGTATGCTGAAGGGGCACAAAGAAAAAGTCCACAATTTTATACAACGAGATTCGCGACAACTACAGCAACAATAAATTATTGCGTTCCAGTTATTATTGTACTTCTTGTGCTTAAGCAGGTTATAATATTAACCAAGTCTGCAACATGTATAGTGATCTCGTCTTTTGTCGTGGACATTTATTAGGAAGCTAACAGTGGATAATTCTGGCAAGTCAACTGATTCTAACAACCGCCGGAAAGAGCTATCGTCTTCATTAACAGCCATTCAGTTGAGTATGGATATGTAGCAGACAAAGAAAAGTGCAGTGTACTTTAAACTGCTAATAATCAATAGCTACTAAAATATCTCGAAGCGTCTGCTTTTAACACAACTAAGTCACATTTATGTTAGGGAAACACCATGATAATCTCTCCCAAACTACCGTAGTGTGATTGAAACATATGGGAATGTGGTTTATTTATTTTGGTTGAAAGGATTCATTATTACACAGCATCACTATATATTGAACTTTTTTCTGTAGTATGCATCTGATATACAGGGAAACTAGCTAGAAAGTAAATTAAATTGTGATATACATCGTTTAGTTTAGTTTAGTCGTTGGATCAACATCACGGCACACGGGTTTACCCCATAAGTGCTCCGTTTTCCTCCTAACTCAAACCTGAGTTTGGAGAAACTCAGCTCAATGCACGAAATCCGTAGCATCGGCAAGGATCCTGAAAAATACTGTGGGTAGATTTTTAACTCGAAATTTTGCCCGGGCAGCGCCGTTAGGCTACTCTTTTTCGATTTCCAACTGCCAAGGGATGTTTTACATACGCAACAATACACATGGGCGTCCGATCTCACTACCCAGAGACCAGGGGAAATTTTATTACTGGAAGTCCACGTGAATTTAAAATTTAAAAAAAAATCCCGGTCCTCACCGGGGCCTGAACCCGGGACCTCCAGCACACGAAGCGGACATCATACCTGGAGACCACTCAGCCTCTTCAATATTCAAACTGATTACTTTGACCACCTCTGAACTACAACACTGTATCTTAACACGACCATCATATGGAAGACGCACGACCGAGATTAAGAGCAGAATGGGCCAAGCAAGGGCTGCATTTCAGAAAATGTAGAATATCTTATGCAATAAGTCACTATCATTGAATGTAAGAAAGAGAGTGCTGAAGTGCTATGTAGAACCTGTTTTTATGTAGGGCTGTGAATCTTGGAATGTAAATGAACAAATTAGGAAGCAATTAAAAGCGACAGTAATGTTGTTCCTGAGATGAATGTTGCGAATTCCTTAGACTGTCATAGTAACTAACAACGACCGCCTAAAAGAGGCTAATGAAACTAGAACATTATATAAAACAACAAGAAAGAGGCAAACATCTTTTTGTTTTGTTTTTGGTCATGTGGTGTGAAGAGAGGCATTGGAGAACATCGTGACAACTGAAAAGATCGAGGAAAAGAGAGGTAGAGGCATACCAAGAGAAATGATGTTGGATGGATTGCGACGGTGGCATGGAGGATTATCAACAGAGCAGGTGATCCAGGAAACCAAAGACCGAGATCTGTGGAGAGTTATGAACGCCTATGTCAGCCGGCACGGCACTTGATGATGATAATCGTTTGTGTCTTTAATATTCAGATTTATTACTTTGACCACCTCTGAACTACACCATGTGACATGGTGAATCACCAACCACAATCCCAGTCCACCACATCTTTAACAATGCTTTTAATCTTGAACGGAGACCATCCTGATAGCGGAGATATTATTAGAATCGAACCTTCTAGAACCTGGAAGAGAAGGGAAAAGGCGCATGCCTGTCTTTTGATATGCTAACACTTGGGTGGTAACGCTATCTACTAGGCCAAATTTAAAATCTGGTAGTCGAAGCTAAGATTCCACCCGGAGCAGTCGCTATCTGTGATGTGGTGCGCCCTAAGATAATATAATATTGTTCTCTGGACAACAGGTACCACTTTAAAACATATTTTAATGTTGTGGTTATGCCTAGTGAGCGAAAGAAAAGAATATAGGAGTATTTTTATGAGAAAATGTAAAAGTGAAATCAGAAGTGAAAGTATTCTGAATGTTGCTTCTTCCGCCTGTCAGGTCTCCCACGCTGTATATTCCAATTGTCTACCATTTGCCTGCTGTGATTGTTTGCGTGTGCTTGATGACTGTAAATCACGCTCAATGCATATTCGCAAATCTTTGTGCATTCTGGATTCTCATATGAATGCCTACCATCGCCCACTCTTGATGCAAACGGTAGTAATGCTCTTGTGAATATACGTCTGTAATCAGCATGTGTGGTGTAACATGTAACATTTCCCTTGTAAATGCTGAGAATGTGTGAGTGAGTTTGGGATTTTATAAGTAACCTCTCACATTAGTAGAAGGAAAGATGTTTGGTGTGTTAGTTGGCGGAATATATTGTTTGGCTCATGCAAATGTACAGGGAAAAACATGTTTTTCCATATGTGCTTTGTTACATATGTGAAGAATTGCTTATGCAATTTTGCTTCTTTTACCTAGTGTGGTGGATACGGCCATTACTCAGTGGGGATAGAGCACATGATGATGGTGGTGATATGATGTACTTGTGAGCCGAGTCTAGTCTGAAAGGGATGAGGTCTGGCATTTCTGTGTGAGTGTGTATGGAACAGGACATCCATGTAACAGAGTACCACCCATTGGCCTGGTCACTGTGTATTTGCATTAGTCACATTATATTACACATTGCATATTGCAGTTGTAAAAAATGCCATTCTTCCATCTGTCTCACAATGCCTGCTCATGTTGCTATTTCACAATGCTTGCTCATGTTGCTATTTCACAAGGCTTGCTCATGATGCTTGTCTTACAATGCCTGCTTCATAGTGCCTGCTTTACTGTGTCTGTTCCTCATTGTGCCCAGGTCTACTGTGGATATAATATGTGAGAATCTAGACATATAAAATGCTTGTAATTGTGTAAGGCTACCCCTGTCTCAGCATATGGGCTTGTGACTACCACAAATAAAGGTGACTAATGAAAAGATATCACCCACAGTCCATCAGAGTGGAATCCACTCCATCACCAATATTGGGGTTTTGGTGTCTGAGTAACACCCTCACCCTTACTCCCCATTTCCATCTGTGTATGGTGATGTTTGATATAACATTGTCTTTGAACAAATGTAAAGCGAGTATTGTAACTTTTATATATCAACAGAGAACAGGGATGGTGGAGAGGCCCTCTTCTTCATGGGGACATACAAATGAAAGTCTCTACTTCAGGATTACAAACAACTCCTTTGAAAAAAGTTGGAAACTATAATATAACAGTAACCACAATGTCTTCAGGAAAATACCAGCATAAATCTGCATCAATATTTGTCAAAGCTGAAAGGCACTGAAAGGTTCTCAATTTAAACCCAAACACAGGAGGGACTCTGTTATCAATGTTGCAGGAATTACCTTCAAGATTAGAAGTGGATATCCTCATCTCCATGGAGTAACATCCTGGACTCAGAATGTCTCAGACAGACGTGATCAAGATGACAGCTGTGAACCTGAGACTTATCATTACTTTCCCTGGGACTGTAGCAGCAGTACTATCCAGGAACTATTTACCCCAACTCATTAATAGTTGTGGTGTAACAAGGAGAATATAATCCCAACTTACTTGTTCATTCCATTGTTCTTGGATTAAATTCAAACTTACAAGCAGGAACGAGAATCCTGTATTTTATCCTCATTCAGAAAAACGTTTTGGGAGAGACAAGCGTCGTAGAATAATGCTGTATAGTGGAGTTATCTTTCTACGGACTGGATGGTATGCAGACTGTTATGTGGTGTTTAACCCCAGTCGCCAGCTTCTCTGCCAGTCGACTCACCATTGAGAGGCCATGATTATTTGTTCATAAACTGTTCACAGGAGGGATTAGACTCATATGGGAACCTTCATGGGAAAGCTGCAACCTGGGACCTTCCCAACACCACTTCAGGTGATAACAGGATGTTTACGGACCAGAATAGCAGTGTGTCCCTATGTCTGCCCAATACTAAAACGTCTACCAGTGCCTTACTCTCAGTGACAGTTGAAAGGATAATGCTTGATGTACCTATGTTGTTTGTAGGAGGAGTTGATAGATTAGATGTGTGATGGAAAAGAGTTGTTTTGTTTAGATTGTTTGTCTGTTGGTGGGTTTTGTAGGTGTGGTATCTAGTAGCTTCTCATCCAATGATTTACAATGCATGATCCTTTGTATTTGAAGTGCTAATGTAATCAAGATGGAGCCTTGGTCCTCCCTCGACCCCTACAGTTCATTAATAAAATCCTGATTGTGTTGAGAACAGTGTTGAAGTACATGTCCCTGTAATGTCCTGGTCAGCTGGTGTGAAGTGCATTAGTATGTAAATGTCCTGTCCAGCTGTTGTCAAGTACAATTCCTGGTGCATGTCTTGTTCAACGGTTGTTGATGTCTGTGATGTCTCAATATCTTTCATGATGTATGTCTTGTTCAATTGTTGGTGTAAACATTTCCATGTGAATGTATGTCCAACTTTTGTCAAGAACCTGTCATGTAGATGTCTTGTTCAACAGGTGTTAAGTACAGTTATTGTTGATGTTCATGTTCACTATGGTTGACTACTAAAGTCCTAATGTTTAAGGGTACAACTGACATATGTCACTTTGACACAATAAAATAAGGGGAGATTCTAATGTGGCGGACTGAAAGCACACTGACAACATTATAGTGAGAGAACTAATTCCTCGGTTGTACAGGGGCGAATAGTCCAGATCTCTCCATGGCCCTGAGGGGACCTTTTCCTTCTTTTATAAATTGTCTGTGTATATACTTGGGCGTAGGTCTAAGATGCACAGTGGGGGTTCTGAGCCAGGAAAACTGGTTCTTCTAAGGGGAATGATTTTTCTATCTCATTTGAGATGCCTCTAGACAAAAACTTGCCAAATCATACCCTCTATCTTGTCTATCTATTATACAAGATATATTTACAGAGACCACTTCTAATTGGGACCTCTGTCTTCTTCTAACATGCCACACACGACACGACCAACTCGCTGAATCAGAAAGCGATAAAATAAGAAGTCAGGCTAGAAAATAGGTCAAAAGTTATATAATGACAAACTGTAATCAATATGAACACATCTATCACCATCATACATACACTATCTACAGGCTGAGAATATCAATCCACTACACTAAACCATGAAACAAATCCTACAAAAAGACATTTAACTTTTTTGTCTCAAGTATTATCGGATTATCAAAATGGAGCCTACAGGTCGATAAACTCAAGTATATTACTGGCAGTAGGAGCGATATCTACTGCTTTAATGTAGATGGCTGGTAATCGAGCTACCGTAGCAACCATAGTTTCGATTCGCAGTCTGTATTGCATTCAAAATAGATACTTGAGGCATGAGTAAATACCAAGCATTGACTCATCTGCCTTACTTATACGCACGTTGATATACTTTCCGGGTCATAATACTAGCAGTGAACGAATTCTAGCGAAAGATCTATGACAGATGAAAATACATATTCAAGGATGAATGAATTTGGATTTAAATGTGGGACTGGTAAGGAGGGACATAAAAGAGCAAAAGGACGAAGTTTTTATTTAAACCAGCGCGCTAGTAGGATCATCAGCACATACACCAAACGACATTTATTGCTGGGGACTGGGCATCTGTGAGCTTCCCCAGAATGCTATGGTGTCGATTTTTTATTCAATCGGTGGTGTCCAGAGTTAAGCATCATATATTCCATGCTTCATGTTTGCCAGTCGCGCCATACGTGATTGTACCTCTTACATTTATACAGAGCAAATTAAGAAAACTTGCAACATATTTGTGTGTATGTCATTTTTGTTTTTAACTAGTTCTGCATATTTTCACCGTGTTTAAATACATTTGTGATTGTGTTGTTAAAGTTACTTTTCCAATTGGGCAACTGATGTGATCTTTTGCGACTGAAATAGTTAAGAGGGTCAGCCACAGCCACAGCCACAGCCAACGCCATAGCCAGCCAGCCAGCCAGCCAGCCACCCACACACACACGCACACGAACACACGAACACACACACAAACACACGAACACACACACACGAACACACACACACGAACACAAAAAAACACACACACACATACGAACACACACACAAAGACAGACAGACAGACAGACACACGACACACACACCAATACAGACACTAACACACACACACACACACACACATGCATGCACACATGTGCGCATGAATATGTTGAACTCCATTTCTTCAACTACCTATCTCTTGATGCTGTTAAGGGCAAATTTCTTCCTGCGGTGTAATAGATAAACTTAGCATATCAAAAGCAATAAATAATCATCTGCAGGTATCACCACCTCGCAATCAGGGGCTTTGGTGAAAGACCGAAGACCGCTGATTACCAACAGAAAACCTGCACAGACGAAATGAGACACCTGCTCTAAAGACGTTTGATCTTTAGCTAGTTCCCCTGTCCCAATCTAGAACTATAAAAAAGAATATCTATCAATATATATGTGGAATGCATGTCACGGCGTCGTATTTTTCCTGTATACTGGTGCCGTATCAGTTCTTATATGTCAACTTATTTTATTATGAAAGTGATGTCTCCTGCACAAGTTCCTTCATGCTGGCTTGCTGTAATGGCGTTTACGAGGGGAAGTCAAGAAGTAAGTCACTAATGGCTGTAGAAAAATAACTAAATATGATAACAACTTGAAACCAGTTTATTTTTATACATACATTGTCCCTTTTTTCTCAACATAATTTACACCAACATTGATGCACTTATCCCATCGAATTGCATCATGAAGCATCGATAGAACTTCACAGCACGATTCAGAATTCCCATTGTCACAGTCTTCTTGAAATTGGTTAAAAGCACTCCTAGACAATCCAAAAACACTGTCAGCATAACCTTCCTTGGTGATGGCGTAACCTTAAATTTTTGGACACAAGGCGATGAAGGATGTGTCCATTGCATTGAAGCACGCTTTGTTTCGGGCTGGTAGTAATGCACCCATGATTCGTCCCCAGTAACAATCCTGTTCAGCATGTCTTCTCCTTCATCTTCGTATCGACAGAGATGATGCAAGGACAGGCCAAATCGATTCATTTTGTGTTCCTCCTTAAATTGTCTGGGTACCCACATTGAGCATACTTTCTTAAATTTCAATCGATCGTGCATTATGCTGTATGCTGAACCATATGAGCACCCTATTGCAGATACTGCAAAGTCTATTGTTACTCGCCTGTCACCTCTAATCATCTGCTCCACCCGCTGCAAGGATGCTTCTGTTGCAATCTCAACAGGACGACCAGATCGGATTTCATCAATAATTATAGAACGTCCTTGAGAAAACATTTTCGACTAAGCTTGCACCGCTTTATGGGACAAACATTTGTCAGCATAAACAGGAAGCATTTCCTTATGACTGTCCTTTGCAGGCAGTCCTTTTGATCACCAAAAAAAAAAAAAAAAAACGCACAACAGCACGTTGCTCTTTGGTTGTACACTCCGTCAGTACAGTCGCCATTTTGTTTATGCGCTGCGCATGCGCACGAGACACCTAGTGTCACCTGACGAACGGGAATATAAAGTTCGATGTTGCTGTCACCTAATGACACCTGTAGAAAACACCAACTACATTTACCTGCTATCCCACAGAACAGTGTGACTAACTTATTGACTCGCCCTCGATTTTCAGGATCCTCGCCAGAGCTACGGAGTTCGTGCACTGCGCTGAAATCCTTCGGACTTAGACTTGAGTTAGGAGTAGAACGGAGCACTTATGGGTTACACCCATGTGTCGTAATGGTTATCCAGCGACTAACTAACTAGAATAGTATATCAAAGATTTCGGTTGGAAGGAGACACTGCAGCTAGTGAACTTGTCCCTACATTATATATGAACACACCCTAGTATATATTAAGAGGTCAACATGGCAGAATGGATAAGAGCGCTCACTCTTAAACTTCGTGTGCGCTACAGCGGCGTAGCGAGATCATCCACTACGCCTGTCATGTATATTTAAACGTCTCATTCAGAAACAATGGCAAACTATAGAACGTGAAAATCGCTTAGTAAGTTGATCTGGGTTGATCGTACATTCCCGAAAAGAACATGTAATATATTAAGTATATAATAAGTAGTGACAATGGGACGCAGAAGTGTTTCCAAGGCACCAGGGCCAGGTTTTATACTGGCCACGACCTACTAACACGTCCTAGTCGTGCGTCCTGGGCAACAGGTCCCTTAGGGATCCTGGCTAACGTAGTAGAATCGCTGATTCTTCCGAAGTCGGAGAGTATCTGCCTGCATGGCGAGGAACCAGTCTGCACACCGATATGCCAGACATGGGACAGCGGATACTTACGCAAACCTCAGCCCGGTATGACATCAAATTGATGTTGGACAATAGGATGTCTTCATCCAACATACAGGACTTCACGCTGGAGTTCACATCCAGCGAACGCAAGCAAGCAAGCAAGTAGTGACAATTAATTCCACTGGAGGAATAATAACCATGCGATTGCCTTTGACTTTTCTTTGACCATCACGTTCATTATAGACAACCCTTATTGTAAACCTCACCTATAACATCACTAAGACATAGAATCTGCAAGGACCAACGGCCAAGCCAAAAATTTCCATTACGTCTCCCGCCTAAGAACAATGTCACTCTCAGAGGACTGCAGGAAGAAAATCTGTCCCTGCAACGACGACGAAAAAACATTAAGGGCTTAAGCTATTACTGAAATTGAGATCTGCACATCTCGAGCTAAGCTACACTGGGACGCCAGAGAATAAGAATGTTCTTACCTCACTCCAAAATGTCTAGCCCATAGAATGTAGCCAAATTGAAACTCAGAAATGGTGGCGCTCCCATTTCTCTATAGATCGTTCACGTCAGACACATAAACACACATTTCTAGAAGCAGACTCTCTATGTGGCAATGCAACAAGATGCTTTGATATAAATCTCGGCCCTGTTTACTCATAACTCTGCGCATGGAAATATCCACGTGACCTTATTATGACAGCTCCAACTAGGAATATTGTTATTGATTATCCCAGTGAAAGTACAATAGACACGTTAAACAAACCTCATTATACGTGCTTTCTATAATCTGATAAGCCATTGTGAAGAATTAACGTACTAGCAAGTATTTTATCCATTGTAGGGTGTTAGTTCATAAAAACGTATAGTTTCTACTGCTGATTTAGTTTAGCTTAGTAATGTGATATATAGTCACGGCTGGAATTATTCTGAGCATAAAATCTATAGTCCTGGAGAACGGGACAGTGATTCTCAAACTAGTTTCTCTCAGCTTCATGTTGAGTTACACAATTTGCTGATACCACGTTGAAGTTTAAATGATAAATAATTGTTTATGTATCCCACTGTCGCCGGCTTCGTGGCTTAGAGGTTATGAGTTTTCTCCGTAATCTCGTATACTCTCGTAGGTAATGTGATGACGGTGAGAATCAGCAGTGGTTCGAATCGCATCGGTAACTTACGGGGTGTGTAAGCCGGCCGCTCAGAAAGCAATGGCAAACTACTGAGCGTAATCTTGCCAAGAAATCAACATACAGCTGAAAGATGCTGGTGTTGACAGCGATGTCCTGTAAAGGATATGCAAAAAAAAAAAAAAATCCCACTGTCAATAGACATTGCAACACTTTCAGGTACAGCGGAAAATAGGGCACAGGCCGCTTTCCATACAATATGCAATAATCAGCATTGCCGAGACAGTAAACTTTTGAGGACCATACACCACTTCATTCCATAACTCTATTCCTATACTGACGATACGAAGCAAAGATCAAAGAAGCATAAGAAGAAGAGGGAGGAAAAGACTACGACGACGAGATTGGCGACGACGACAACGACGACGACACCGACGATGACGACGACGAGACGACGACTACGAGGACGACGACATATGAACTATTATGGGTAGCGGAGATGGGTCTAAAATATTGGTTGCCAGGACTGAACGATACTTAAGATACGTAACATAGTGTCTAATGTTTAAGGGGCCCACTACATTAGGAACCCACAGGGCCCACTTGCCCTGGAGACAGCTGACACAGTGGGAAATCCGCCGTGGTTATTATTATTCGAAATGACCGTCTTCGAAATATAGCTGAAAATCCATAGCTTAATACTTGATGGCCAACATCAGAGACATTGACATATATGGCATCATTCTCTACAGAGCTGTCTGTCTATAAACGGTTACACTTCCACGTCTACTCTCCAGCTGCACTTCTCTGCATTCTCTGCCAAGAGTAATGAGAACATGTCAGTAGTTAGGATTTTCCTGGTTCGCACGAATTCATTCATTCTTCACGTGGGCATGCTCAATGCTGACAACTTCGTTCAATTATTTTCTCAACTTCTGCCATCCAGAACGTCCCTCGCTTAACTCGGGCACCTTTCAGTGTCAACTGTTTTCCACCTGCACATAGATATTAAACAATACGGTGTCATCTTAGTTCTATTTAGGGAAGCGGTCCACAGAATGAAACGACACTCAAATCTACAATCAGCGATTTTTCTTCGTCATGAGGTGGAAGGGTTATGTTTATTGAAGGAACACATTCAAAATGGAACCGTTTAAGATACCATCGGTGCTAGCAGAGACATGTGTTTATTACTTCCCAGCTTTAGCTCTTCCAAACCAAGCAACGTATCATGGGCTTATGTGTTACCCATGCCCCACCTACATATTGTATGTCCATCTGCCCTAACAGTTGTATTATCAGTTAGTCCACTCTTTCTAAGTAACTACTTCTTCTATTTCGTACTCTTGTTACTTTAACTCTTTTCAGTGCTCAGATACGCGGACCTGTGTGATTAAGTCTTCCTCTTGAATCCACAACAACGTAATGTGTTCTCTGACTTCATTTTGTATAGCTAAAGGAGGACTTTAATATGACGAGAGGTGTACTGGTCATGTGGTCTTATAGTCTGTTTACTTTTGTCTGCCCCAATATAAAATTTCATATCTCAGTAACCAACTGAGGGGAAATTATGAGATTTAGCATATAACCTTGTCATTATGTCCACCCAACAACAAAAATGTTGATTATTTGGATGTTCCGGGATTTGAAATTTAAATATTGAGCAAAACCCACTACTGGCACCGCTGATCGCACTCCGGCATGAACTTAAGGCCTATCCACGTCAATATGGAAGCACTATACTCGAGTTTCGCTCTCATTTGAGCTCGTCAGTAGTGCATATCCCTGACCGGATCCGGAAACAAGCCCCGGATCACGCGTGTGAAGCAGGTGTGTAACCACGCGGCACACACTGGACACGCCAAATTATCATACCAGAACACCACAACGCTACCCATCGTAGGCTATGCTCAAGATTGCCCAATCGCCGCGACTGACGTCCGTCAATCGATGTGGACCCGAACGATCAGGACTTCTCACTGGCAAGGAAACCAGGCCTCCTAAATCCAGTGAGCAATAATCAAATTGGTTATACTACACCATATACCCAATAATCAATTTGATTATTGCTCACTGGATTTAGGAGGCTTGGTGTTCCTTGCCAGTGAGAAGTCCTGATCGTTCGGGTCCACATCGATTGACGGACGTCAGTCGTGGCGATTGGGCAATCTTGAGCATAGCCTACGATGGGTAGCGTTGTGGTGTTCTGGTATGATAATTTGGCGTGTCCAGTGTGTGCCGCGTGGTTACACACCTGCTTCACACGCGTGATCCGGGGCTTGTTTCCGGATCCGGTCAGGGATATGCATTACTGACGAGCTCAAATGAGAGCGAAACTCGAGTATAGTGATTCCATATTGACGTGGATAGGCCTTAAGTTCATGTCGGGGTGCGATCAGTAGTTGCCAGTAGTGGGTTTTGCTCAATATTTAAAAAAATTGTTGTTCTAGAGATTGTACAGCAGATTTCAAAGTTAGTTTATATCATCATTGGCACCTTGCCGTCTTGACAGAGGATAGTTTGTAAGGGATGGAGTTATTGCCTCTCCATAGCATAAAGCCTGGGCTAAAATATAGAGATCATGTGTTGCCCATGCAGCATGATCCCTCTCTCGGCCTGCCTAGTTCACTCCAGAGGAAAGGTAACACCTCTACATCTGGAAAAATACAAGCTGCAGAAGCTGCCGGATCAGCAAAGCAATGCTCTAATTGTCCGCCTGTCGGAGCTTCGATCCTAGACCAGCCGCCAACCAAGGCTTAGGGCCTGGTCTGCCCTGCCATGACACTTTGTCTTTAGGTTGCATTTCCTCGCACCAGGGTAAGGCTTGTACCCTCCCAATTGCGCTCTTCTGCCCGAAGCCGTTGGCACAATGTTGGGTGTCGGGTTTGGTAAGCGCCGCCCAACGTTCGGCGCTAACAGAAAGCAGGTAGTACCGTCTACTGTTATACGGTAGCTCAGTCATATCTGACTAAGACCTGACACAACATTAAAAATACACCCTTTAGATAAAGGTCTAGCCTAACAGATTTCTGGGGCTGAAACAGCTACTATTGCAAGCATAAAGAGGACGTGATGGCAAGTAATTAAATGCCTTAGTATTTGAATTGTATTAGTAATTTATTTACATGTTATTGGCAGGTGAAATATTTTAAATCATTCGTAACACCCAGCAGAAACTGTTGTTGTTTTTTATTTAAATTAATCTGGTTCCCAGGTCGACCCAGCCTTGATTGATTGATTGATCTAGGAACCGACATCACAGCATTCGGGACATTCCCATAGGCGCTCCGTCCCCATCCTCAGCAGCCAGCGAAGAGTACCAACACTAATAGTACTTAAGTCAATACTAGGTCATTTTCTGCGATAAAGGCGGCCGGCATGCTATTGGTCACTTCACCCATCGAGTACTGAATTCTGTATTAAATAAACACCAACAACATATACCCAATAAGCCTGAACGCCTGTAGAAAATTATTTACTTTTTGTTAAAAGACATATACTCACTCAGTTATTTATAATTACAAATTACTTGTATGATAACGAGAACCAGGGACTGAGATCTGTGAAGATATATGAACAAATACATTATTCGACGGAGCACATGATGACTATGATGATAATATCCATAAATATCAATTGGAGAACTCGTTGAAACCACTAAGACAATTCAGAAGTAGAGATTCAAGGATGCACTATACAATAAAAACGTATGTCCTCTACTACTATGAGCGCCAAACAATAGATGTATATGTATTTATGACAATATTCGTATTAAGAAACCTCGGTATCTGACACGTGCAAGTTATCTTGATGAGAATTATATTTAGTTACTAAATCTGTTGACCCGTGAACGTGTTCATTCAATGATTGTTATTTCTAGTTACTTAATCAGTGGACGCATTAACGAAGTGATAAGGAGCGCTGCTGATATTATAAGCACAGTCGGACGACTGCTAGAAGCCTAGATTCGTCGCATGCTAAATGATGGAAAGATTGGCCACCTATTTCTCCGTGCATTCAAGCTTAGACAATGTGATAGTCCCATCAAATCCCAGACGTGGTATAGCAGGAAACTGCTTCAGGGAATATTTTGGGGGTGTTTACTCAATCAAACACCAACTTTTGTAGCACAGTCAAATACCACCTCTTGTAGCACAGTCAAATACCACCTCTTAGTAGCACAGTCAAATACCAACTCTTGTAGCATATATTATTAGCTCAGCTGTCCAAAAGCAAAATATCACAGTGGCTTGGGAAGAGCAGTGATGGAGGACGAACCAGGGATCTACCAGCACACACAACATAAAAGACATCTACAGCACGAGGGTGTATGAGGCGGGATAAATAGCCAGAGATCAAAACACTTATCGGTGGGCTTGCAATTTGATTCGAAGACCGCAAAGATGTTGGTGATGATGCCTGAAAGTAGGGCATTCATTTCTATGAAACCTAGACATCAAAATAGCTAAATTACAATTGCACTGGCAAATTCGAACAATCTTAGTTCCGGATGGACCTGGAACTGATCCAATATCACACACAAACACACACAAAAAAGGAAATCTATAAGTTGCACACTATTAAAATGGCCTACAATTGTTCAGTTACTGAAGTTAACATTCAGTTCGGCAACGGGCACATTAAGCTGTAATATTATCCTTCAGTATGTTAGAGCATAGACTATATGTAAGCATTCAAGCATATAAAACAGTACACACTCACAGACACCTACCTATCTACCACTTACGACCTACATATTAGCTACCAAATTCCTGCCATGCTACCTACCTACCTACCTACCTACTACCTACCTACCTAACTACCTACCTACCTACCTACCTACCTACATACCAACCTCATTCTCATTATTGGCACCTTGCCGTCTTGAGAGACGATAGTTTGTGCTTCAGAAAGGCATAATAACTTTTACCTATGGCGGTAGCGAATGTGACTGATAAGGCCAATTCGAGGTGTAAATGTTTGTCCACAGTGGGTGCATGTGAACACGTGGTCATTTCCACTATCATGCACCATCTTACGTCTCACACGCTCGGTGTGTGACTTATCTGCAATAATTTTCTCCTTTGTCTTTATTCCATTTCTGATGTTTGCCCTCCATGCAACATGTTCAGCGGCGACTTGCTCCCAATGTGCATTATCAATGCCTGTATCAACAATGTCCCGCTTACACACATCTTTGGATCGTAGTAGAGGCCGACCCTGAGAACTCTTACCCATCTGTAATTCACCAAAAAAGATGTCCTTTGGTATTCTATCCATCATCCATCTAAGTCTACGAAGACTGAGCATGGAATAAACCGTCACACAACCTGATCTTTCCAATACTCAGTATTTGTGATTTTGTCTTGCCACTTAATACCAAGAATTCTTCGTAGACACCGCATATGAAAGCTGTTTAAACGTTTCTCTTGGTGTGAGTAAGTTGTCCAGGCTTCACTGCCATAAAGGGATAATTTGTAATTTACCACTGATCGTAGATATGTAAAATGGTCTACCATCTCTAGTTCGGCGTAGTCAATAAAGATTGATGGTACCCCATGTGCACCTTGTGACATAATCTGTTTTCTTTTTGCTATTTTTCCCCCCGCGTTTCCATCCTGTTTGAGGATATTGCGGTCAACACCAGCATCTTTCAGCTTTATGTTGATTCCTAGGCTAGATTACGCTCATCAGCACGCCACGACTTTCTCGTTAGCGACCGGCTCCATACTCTCATAAGTCACTGGCGCGACTCGAACCACTTCTAATTCTCGTGCGCTCACGTCAACCACGAGAGTATTCGGGATTAACGGAGAAAGCTCCTAATCCCTCGGCCAGGGAGCCGGCTGATTTTTGCAAATTGTTAAACCAAATTCAGAACAAGCATCGGAAAATGAAGATAGTAGACATTGTAATTCTTCCTCAGGGTGGGTGGAAACTGCATCATCATCTGCAAAAACAACTCTCTGATCAGTACCCTCCTAATTTTGGTCTTGGCCTTCAATCTCTGAGCATTGTAGAGGCCGCCATCTGAGTGTGAGTGAATGTATATGCCACCATCCTGATCACGAAAGGCATATTTCAGTAGAAGTGAAAAGTATATTCCAAAGAGGGTGGAAGCTAGTACACAACCTTGCTTAACTCCACTCTTGATTTCAAACTCTTCTGAAGTTGAGCCATCAAACTCGATTATACCCTTCATGCCTGTGAGGAACGATTCCACAATGGACAGAAGAGTTGGTGGGCAGCCAATCTTTTTTAGTGCCTTGAACAGACCCTCACGACTGACCAAATCAAATGCCTTTGTGGGGCCGATGAAGGCAATAAACAGTGGTTGATTCTGTTAACGGCATTTTTCTTGCATTTGTCGCAATGAGAATATCATATCAATGGTAGACCGGTTCTGTCGAAAGTCACACTGTGATTCAGGGTAGACTTGATCTCATAGGACTTGAAGTCTGCGCTGAACAATTCTGACAAATACTTTTCCAACAATACACAGAAATGAGATATCCCTATAGTTGTTGCAGTCGCTCCGATCGCCCTTGTTCTTGTACAGTGTTATGATGCTTGAATCTTTGAAATCCTGTGGGACTTGTCCTTCTCGCCAGCAAAGCTCTATTAGCTGGTGGATCTGTAGAGTGAGTGCGTCTAGCCCACTCCTGATAACCTCTATTGGAATCTCATCCTTACCTGGAGCCTTGCCAGATGCAAGTTCATTTATAGCACACTTAACTTCTGTTATGGTCGGAAGTGTGTCCAGGTGGTCAAGAGTTGGTAGAGACTTTATGGCGTTGAGGGCATCATCCGCTAGTTTGGTCCCCACTTGAGTAAAGCTCCAAATAGTGCTCTACTCATCTGTCTATCTGCTGTTTCTATCAGTTATGATTTCTCCAGTCAAGGTTTTCAATGGTGCATTTCTTTTGATTATTGGACCACAGGCTTTCTTTATCCCTTCATACACGTTTCTGATGTTCCCCTTATCACTTGCGATTTGAATGGACTCACATAACTTGATCCAATAATCATTTGCATACTGCCTGGCAGTCTTTACATCCTTCCTAGCTTGCTTTAGCTTATTCAGAGTGTTACGCGTTGGTCTTTCCTTGTTTCTTAAGAGAGATATCTTCTTATCAATAAAGGGCTGCAGAGTCTGGCTGTTTGCCGCAAACCAGTCCTCTCTCTTATGATCCACAGTGCCGAAAACCCCTACGGCAGTTTTATAAAGAGTTTCCTTAAGTTGACCTCACTTTTCAGTTACTGTAAAGTTTTCTGGTGTATCAGTGAAAGGGTCTTCAAGTTGCTGTTGAAACTGAAAGTACTTTTCAGGATCGTGAGTGTTAATAATATTAATCCTGGGGCTAGATTTGTGTTTAGCTGTGTAGATTCTCTTTGGTCTCAGTCTAACCCTTGCAACAACCAAAGAATGATCCGTATCACAGTCAGCACTGTGGTAACTTCGACTAAATGATATATGGTTCAGATGTTGTCTCCGTGTGATGATGAAGTCCAGCTGGTACCAATGGCCGGATCTTGGATGTTTCTATGTGACCTTATGCAGCTCTCTTGTTTTAAAAAAGGAGTTTGTAATACATAGGTCATTTCTGGTGCAATGCTCCAGCAGCCTTTGCCCATTTTCATTCATGCGATCGATGTTGTATTTTCCAAGGCACACTGGCCTTGAGCTCGAATCCTTGCCCACACGAGCATGTAAATTTAGTCAGATTTTGGAACTGCCTTGATCACGGAGTCTAACTCCTCATAGAACGAGTCCTTCACATCATCAGAGGAATCGAGTATTGGTGCATATGCGGTAATAATGGTGGCAAAGCCACAAGAGGTGCCAAGCGCAGGGATAATAGTCTTTCATTACCTCCTGCTGGAATTTCAATCATTCCCAGTAGCGAATTCTTCACTGCAAAGCCCACACCGTGTTGCCTTTCTTCTGTCTGCCCTCTACCCATCCAAAAAAGGTTTAATTGTTTTACCTGAGTGACCCATGAGTGACCGATGTGGGGTGTCGAGATTGGTAAACGCCGCCCAAAGTTCGGCGCTAACAGAAAGCAGGTAGTACCGTCTACTGTCATAGAGTAGCTTAGTCATATCTGACTAAGACCTGACACATACCTACCTACCTACCTACCTACCTACCTATCTAACTGCCTGCCTGCATGCGTGCATGCCTACCTGCCTGCCTGCCTGCCTAACTACCTACCTGTCTGCCTGCCTGCCTGCCTGCATGCCTGCCAGCCAGCCTACCTAACTACCTACCTACCTGCCTGCCTACTTACCTACCTACCTACATACCTACAGAAAGATAGACAGACAGACACACACATGTAACAATTGAAATTACGTACGTACCAACCTACTTATCTAAACATAGTTACCTACCTAACTACCTACTTACCTATCCACCTACATACATACAAACATGCATGCATGCATACATGCATGCATCCATCCATCCATCCTTCCATCCATCCATCCATCCATCCATTCATCCATCCATCCATCCATCCATCCATCCAGACAGACACACACACACACACACACACATACATACATACATATATACACGCATACATACATACATACATACACACATACACACATACACACATACACATACAAGTATACTCGCATACACGCATACACGCATAAACACATATATGTGAAACAGAGGTAAAAACAGAAGCAAGGACCACTTACTTCTGCTACGGTGATGTGAGGAGAAAAGCGCAACCCTGACTGCGTAGGGCCATAGAAGAAAATGAATAAAGAGAAAGAACCTCTCACCGTCGTCGGTTAACAAGAATAGAAAAGGATTAAGGTTTAAGAAGATCCAGGGTGGGCCGACAGGGGATTAGAACAATATTCTCCAATCCCAGACAAAGAATTACTCCAAGGGCTGTTCTAACACCAATGACTATACACTAGAGTCTATCAACTAAACGACAAAGTAAGAGTAACACAAAGCATCATTTGTTTATTAAACTTCTGAACTTCACAATAATATACAGACATGTAGCATCAACAAGGAAGTTAGGATACAGCAAACATCAAACAGCAAAAAACACTAATCCAACAAATAAAATTCCTAAGTGTAGCAAAAACTTCTAATCCAGTAAAAACTCCAAATGTACCAAACACTAATCCACCAAACACTAATCCATCAAAAACTAATCCACCAACAACTAATCCACTAAAACTAATTTACCAAAAACTTCTAGTCTACTAAAAACTAATTTAACAAAAACTTCTAGTCCACCAAAACCCAGGAAAATCTAAAATCTAAAACTAGAATTCTGGCTTTTCCACTGCAAAACTTCAGGGTCTAACTACTAAACACACATTTGCAATAGGCATTGGCGCCTCGTCACTCAGTGTGGTGGACTACGGAAAAAGGCCAGTTCTACGTGCGCAGAGGCCTTTTATACTGGGGTCCCAGAGTTCCAGACCAATCAGACGCCCTCTTGCAGAATTCCACCATCATCGCGAGCCGAGTACATTATTCCCCATCTTTAACTGTTGTCGTCCCGATAACTGAACGGTACACCCCTAGTGCCTTTGGTAAGGGAGGGATAATTTCTTACCCCTACCTTATAGTCCTCCACTATTGATGGAGCTCAAAATTTTTTTTCCTATCCTCACCAGACATCACCCACCAAGTAAAACACCCCCAAAATGTACATCAGGTACCAACAAGAATAATGGTCACATGCTAATACAAGGTACATTTACATTAATACCAGTCATTATTCATGACTAAACTAATATCAGCTGTGAAAAAAAAATAATGCAATCAACAGGGAGACAGTCTCCCGCCACCTTAGTGTTCACAATATTATACGAACAATTACAAAAACAATGAATAATTCCCCCTCTTTAACTGTTGTCGTTTCGACAACCGGACCATACGTCCCTGGTAAAATTATCAAACAGGTAGTTATCTTCACACCTCTATGCTCTAACACCTGAACTGCTGGTTACATCCCTAAACAGTACCATTATAAAGAATTTGACCTCATTCTATCCAGATGTATAATGTGAAACAGTATACATGTACATCACCAGTCATCAATAAGTCCAAAATAGACATTGATAACATATAAGCATAACCAGCCTTATACTAGTACAAATTAATACTCAGTGATCAAATTAACATCAGTGAGGAGAATAAGCCCCTCTGCTACATGAGCAATCATAACAAACTGAATACAACCCTCATTTTTTACATAAAAATAATTAAACCATCATAAAAGTTACCCAAACAATAAATCAGCAACCTTTATACAGGTTACCACTTGCCTCAACACTGAACATTTGAAACAAAATGTATTCAAAAATAACATCATCTTTCTCTTCTAAGACGGATTCTCTCTGATCGCCTCACATTCAAGTATCCTAGCTCAAACATGTACCAGTCACTTCTTGGTGGTCTATCCCATGGTTCCTCAACCTCTACCACGACAGGTAATTCTGGTAGTCTTATCGTCGCCTCTGGTACCTCAATTGCCGCATCTTTCTCACACCGCTTTAACTCGTGTCCTGCTACTCTAATGTCAGTTTCATTCTCTCCCACTCTTCTAATAACATATGGGCCTCCTGATTCTTTTGGGACCTGTACCACTGTATATTTATCTACAGACCACTGGTCTTTAATCTTGCACCTCTCTGTATAGTGGACTCTCTTCCTAACTACTTCTCCTATGGTTAGCAATTTAGGGGATGATGTCTTGTCACATCTCTCTTTCCTTACAGCAGCTAACTTTCTTAACTGTTCGCCTGCCCTAACGTGCGCGTTACGCAGACGGGAAAGATGTCCAGTCACCCAGTTCTCAACATTTGGTTCCCCATCATTACAATCACTATCATCACTAGCATCTAGCATGAAATCTACTGGCAATCTGGGTTCTATTCCAAACTCCAAGTAGTACGGGGAATTCCCCTGTGGACGAGTGGGGCGTAGAGTTATAGACTAACAAAACTTCAGCTATATGTTCAGACCATTTCCTTTTCTGGCTTGCCTCTAGTGGCCTCAGAAGATCATGTAGGGTCCTATTAAACCTCTCGCACTGACCGTTCCCTTTTGGATTGTAACTCGTGGTACGGCTCTTTTGAATCCCGTACACTCTACAGAGTTCTGCAATCACAGCCGATTCAAGGTTCCTGCCTTGATCTGAATGGAGTCTATGGGGTACACCTAAATACAAAAACCATTTCTCAACCAGAACTTTCGCGATTGTCGAGGCTTTCTGATCCCTTGTGGGAACAGCAATTGTAAATTTGGTGAAAACATCTGTAATAACCAACACATTTTCATACCCCCGACTATCCTTCTCTAACATAGTAAAATCCATGGTCACCACCTCAAAAGGCCTAGATGCTAATAAATTACCTGAAGGACCCTGCAGTTTAATATGGGGTGGTTTAGCAATATTACACCTCTGGCATCTTTTACAAAACTGTTCAACATCTTTCGTGATGCCAACCCAATAACATCTACTTCTAAGGATTTGTATCATCCTATCCCTGCCCTGATGGCCGGTGCTGTGCACCGATTCTAACACTCTCTGCTTCAATGCATCAGGTACCACTAATTGAGAAATCCACCCTCTACCTGGATTCATTAATTTCCTGTACAACAACCCATTAATCACACTCAATCTCTTTCGCTGCTTCAACAAGCTTTTGGTTTCAGAGGGTAAACCCCTCATCTCTATCTTACTCAGTCTCACACTCTCACTCACACAAGTTAACACTTTATGCACATGCACATCGTCTGCTTGTAGTTTTATCAACTCTTCAGCTGAATATGATGGTAATGATAACAGTGGCACATTACCCACAGGGTTATTCTGTCTATCTACATCTACAATCTCTCCTATCCTAGCAGTTCTTAAGTTTGGACTAACTGGTGTAGCAGCTACGTGACTGATTGGAATGTCACCTTCTTCATCTGATCTTCCTGGGGCTTCAAAAGGGTAGCGGGACAAATAATCAGCATTTCCATTAGCACGACCTGGTTTGTGCTTAATGATGTAGTCAAACATCGACATCTGTGCTATCCATCTCTGCTCAATGGCACCCAGTTTTGCCTTTTGCCACAAAGCTAAATTCCTACTATCTGTAAAAACTTCTACTTTAGTACCTAAAAGATAACTTCTAAACTTCTCAATCATAGCCCACTTCAACGCAAGTAACTCAAACTTAGAACTGCTTTTAGCATTTCGTTCTGAGGGGCGAAGCGTGCGGCTAGCGTAAGCTAATACTCCTTTCTTACCATCTTGAATTTGCGAGAGGACAGCACCTAAACCCTGGTATGAGGCATCTACCTCCAATATGAACTGTAATGAGAAGTCTGGGAAGCCTAAAAGGGGTGTTGATGTCAGTGCCTCTTTTAATCGATTAAATGCCTCGTCACACTCTGGAGTCCACAACCGTCCTATTGGTCCTTTCTTCTTCTTAGTATCACCGGTCTGCTGCTGGTTGAGTTGGCCAACCAGCTCATGTAGTGGTCTTGCAATATTAGCAAACTTTGGGACAAACCTTCTATAATAACTGGCTAACCCTAGAAATGACCTAAGTTCTGTCTGAGTTCTGGGCACAGGTGCTTCTTTTATGGCTGCAACTTTATCATCCATGATGCCAATGCCTTCTTCTGAAATGGTGTGCCCTAAAAACTCAACCTTTTTCTGACAAAAGTTACACTTTTCAGGATTTAGTTTTAGCCCAATGGACTGCAGTCTCTCAAATACTTTCTCAAGCCTACTCAGATGCTCCGAAAAATCCCCAGAATACACCAAAATGTCATCAAGGTATACCAACAAAATCTGGAAAAAAATAGTCATTCAGAGAGCATTGCATTAACCTCTGGAAGCTGCTCGCGGAGTTTGCAAGTCCCATTGGCATACGCGTATACTCATACAAACCAAACGGGGTGGTAAAAGCAGTCTTCTCTTGATCCTCTGGCTTCATGGCCACCTGGTAATACCCACTGGCGAGATCTAAAGTTGAAAACAATTTGGCACCCCCTAGGGCATCTAGATACTCATCTACTCTAGGGAGAGGGTATGCTTCTTTTTTTTTTGTCCTAACGTTTACAGCCCGATAATCGACACATAGCCTAAGTCTACCATCCTTTTTTCTCACGAGGACCTCCGGAGAAGCCCAAGGACTGGAACATTCCTTAATTATCTGACTATCTAATAAACCTTGGAGATGATCTTGTACTTCTGTATAAAATGCTGGGGGAATTCTCCTATAAGGCTGCTTGATGGGGGTCTCATCTGTCAACTGGATGCTATGGGTTACTCTATCTGTATAGCCTATGTCAGTATCTCCCTTGGCAAAAAGACTATCATACCTAACTAATAACTCCTCTAACTTCTTCCTATCTTTATCACTACCCTCAAAACTGCCCAAATCTACAGGGCACCTAACATCATCTTTCCCTCCGGCATACGGCCGTGTTGAAACCTCAACCTCCTGAGCACTTACCATTTTGAAATGGTTGGTCAAATCTACAGTAGCATCTGAAATATCTCCAACTTGAATACCCTTCGACAAGCATATGTCTTCATCCCCCAGATTGACCACTTGGACTTGGCATACGCCCCGTCTCAAGGTAGTCAAAGTGTGGGAGAAAAGCAAACCCTTGTGCCCCAAGTCTCGAGTTGGGCTGAAAATGACATGCATATTTTCACGCACAAATCTTACACATTTTACACTAATTGCAGTGATGGAGCGGGCAGGTACGCAAACTCTATTGTCAACAAACACTTTAACACCATCCAGTCCGACTCCAGGAATCTCCTCCGCTGGGCTGCTCCAATTAAGAAACCTACACAGATTCGGCACTGACTGTAAAATGTTCGTGCCAATAATACCCGGCACTCTTCTCCCCCCCATTGTCCATGTCTTTGGTGACAAACACCCCACAGTCCTTCACTTGTGTCCCACCCAACACAATGTCACACACAAAGTACCCCACATATGGAATCACTACGCCATTTGCGGCCGTCAACCTAACGAATTGTCCTTCCTTTAGGACATAGTCCTGGAACATGTCCTTGAAACAGGCCTCAGTGATGGTGGAAACCTGAGAACCTGTATCGATGACACACTGGACACACTTGCCACCTATTAAAACAGTCTCTTCGGGCCTACCACCCACAATTTTAATGTCCGAGCCATGACGCTCCCCTTCTAATACCTGGCTCCCAGCCTTAGAGGGGTCCCATTTAATGCCTGTCTGCACTCGCGTCTCAAGTGACCAACCCGATTGCATCGCCAGCAACGTGGCACTTGATGTTGTTGATCGCTGGTGGTGAGTCTGTTCAGCCTGGCACCAATCTCAGACATCTCCCTCTGAAGAAAGTCAATTTCACCCTGCCTGGAAGTAAACTCAGTTCTTGGTGGTACTCGAGCTGGCTCAGTATGTGCAGGCCTACATTCTACCGTTTGTGGGACTACCTCAGCCTGCACCGCCCCATACCGCCCCTGCTGAAACTCAACTTTCACCGCTGAAGGTACGCTTGACTGAATGTCCCCAGAGTTCTCATTTCTGGCTCTCACCTCTACCTCTCTGATTTCAGCACCTAGTGGGGCCCGCACACCTTCCCATGTTTGTGCGCACTCCCTGACTTGAAGAAAAGTCACAGATGAATCTTGTGCTATCTTTTCTTTTAGGACAGTTTGGGTGAAACTGTCCCTTATGCCAGCCACAAACTGGTCTCGAAGGGCCTCCCCATCCAACACAGGGACACCTTGAATTTCTTGTGCCTTCACCACCCGCTTAAATTCAGCATTGACCCTATGGGAGAAGTCATGGACTGTCTCCCCAGCTCGCTGGCGTATTGTAAATAATGTTGCCAGGAGCTCCCGTAGACTCTTCTTCTCTCCATATATCTTCAGTAAGGCCTTCTCTCTCTTTTCACTATTTTTCTTCTTTGGCCGTAACGAAGTCAGAACTACTCTTTACCTCTTAGCACCGTAGTGAAGGAAGCATCAGTCTTTATGATTGTCTCCCTTTCTCTTTTACCATCGACTACATATGCAAACATGCACACATGCATACATGCAGACAGACAGACAGGCAGACAGACAGGGGCAGACAGGCAGGCAGGCATCCATCCATCCATCCATCCGTCCATCCATCCATCCATCCATCCATCCATCCATCCATCCACGCAGACTGACAGATAGACAAGCAGAAAGACAGACAGACAGACTTACGGACGTACGTACGTGCGTACAGACAGACACAAATCAGATCAAATCAACTTTACAGACAGACAGACAGACAGACAGACAGTCACTCAGATACCAAAGACAGCATGCGACAGGAAGTTTGACAGCGTGGAGAACCTTTTGTTTCAAAGACAGTCAGACAGCTTGGCAGAAAAGCACGGGGATTCTAAAAAGTTCAGAAATAATTAAGAGCAGAGAACTGTGATATCCTGAACCATACAAAAAAGTTGAATGTGATTATGCTTAAAAAGATTTCTTGTTTTTATCTCATAGTGATAACAATTTTCAGCTACAAAAAATTGTAGAGATGGAGAGAGAGAGAGAGAGAGAGAGAGAGAGAGAGAGAGAGAGAGAGAGAGAGAGAGAGAGAGAGAGAGAGAGAGAGAGGAGAGAGAGAGAGAGAGGAGAGAGAGAGAGAGAGAGAGAGAGAGAGAGATATTCAACTTTATTTTAAAAGGGTCACAAATTGGGCACGCATTCCAATCACTCATCTTTCTTTAATCAATAGTGGACGATACATTCACATAAGGAAACAAAACATTGCAAACATAAACAATGCAAATTACCATGTTAGGAGGAACATCTACCGCCTACCAACACATCACCCCACCCGCCCACACACCCCAACCAACACTCACCCAGGGACACAACTCCACCAACCAACCCACACACACTTCCCCCACCCATTCCCCCAACCCACACATACTCACCCACCCACACAAACATCGCCACTAACCCACACATCCCGCGCCCACCCACATATACATCCACACCCACACACCCATTCCCCACCCACATATCCCCAACCCACACGTCCTCTACCTATGGAGAGAGAGATAGCGCTATTGAGAGAGAGAGTAAGTTACAGAAGATGGATAATGATATTGTGTGTGTGTGTGTGTGAGAGAGAGAGAGAGAGAGAGAGAGAGAGAGAGAGAGAGAGAGAGAGAGAGAGAGAGAGAGAGAGAGAGAGAGCTGCTCAGAAAAATCAGAAATAAATATAATATGGATGACTTCAACGCAAAAGTAGGATATCAAGGCGATGGATGCAATGTAGGAAACCATGGTTTGGGAGAGCGAAACGAAAGGAGGATACAGACTTGTAGAATGGGCAAAAGAACAAGAAATGGTTGTAGGAATCGAAACACCTGGTTTAAACAGCATCCTAGAAAGATTATGGACATGGAGGAGACCAGACAGCAAGATTAAAATCCAGATAGATTACATCCTGATTAGCAGAAGGTTTCAAAATGCGTTAACAGTCGTAAAAACAGTCCCCTGTGCAGACTGTTACAGTGATCACACATTAATTACTAGGCACATTAATAGTAAAGTTAAAGAAAGTCAAGTATACCAACAGGGAACCCTAAATATGATTTGTGCAAACTGAAAACTGACAAAGAAATACAAGATAATTTTAACATAGAACAAAGAACAAATTTGATATATTGACTGATCTATAGATCCTATTTCAAGGTGTGGAGGACGAATAGGAAATGTTGAAGAATTCAACCAGTTGTTCTGCACACACAAAAAATATTCCAAAATTAAAGAAAGTGGGTCGTAAGACATGGATGACTGAAGAAACTATACAATTAATGGTAACAAGAAGACAAAAAAGAATAATCCGGACAAATATGAAGACATTCACAGAAAAGTCAGAATATTATGCAAGGATGCAAAAGAAGCATGGCTCGAGAAAAACTGCATAGAAATTGAAAACAACAACAGTAAAAATACCAAACTAATTAACAAAAGAATTCAGGCGCTTACTAATCAAAGAACACGTACATCAGCAGGCTGCCTAAAGACAAAAGATGGAAAAAATAATAATAGAAAAAGATCAGATGTTACATGTATGGTCAGATGATGTGAATAACCTTTATGCTGAAAACAGAGAAGAACAGTATGATATTCAACATCATAATGAAGGACCATCAATTGTGAAGATAGAGGTTCAGAATGCTCTTAACCATTTGAAATCTGGCAAGACCCCCGGTTCAGACAGCATCACAACAGAAATGATTAATGCTTTAGAAGAATATGGAATAGATAAAGTTACCAGACTGCTGAATACAATATATGATATGGAAATATACCTCATGATTGTTAACTCTGTATTTATTGCAATCCAAAGAAATCAGGAGCCTTGGAATGTGATTAACATCGAACAATTAGTATAATGAGTCACATCACAAAAATTTTGCTAAGAATTATCATGCAAAGAGGAAGAAAATACAACCTGAAATAGAAGAAGAACATTGTGGGTTTGTAGAAGGCAAGGGTACAGTACATGCTGTGTATATATTGAGAAAGTAATTGAACGTTCTATAGAAGTAAACAAAGATCTACACATTTACTTTATTGACTACACAAAGTCTTTCGATAAAGTCAGACATGTCGACATGATTAGGATACTTGAAGATCTACAAATTGATAGAAAAGACTTTAGACTTGTAAAAAACATATATTGGAAGGGATCAACATTGGGGAACGATGCATCAATAACATTAGATATGCAGATGATGCCAGTCTTGATTGCAGACAATGAACAGAATCTGCAACATTTAGTAGATGCGGTTGTTGTACACAGTGAACAACCAGGGTTAGAGTTGAATTGTAAGAAGACACAGATTATGGTCGTCACTGGGAAGAAGGAAATACCACAATGTAATATACACTGTAAATGGGCATATTCTTAAACATGTGAATCGATACAGTTATCTCGGAACAGTCATAACATCAGATGGAAGATGCCTTGAAGAAATTAGAACGAAAATTGCTGTTGCGAAGGCAGCCTTTAGCAAGATGAAAAAACACACTGATCAATAAAAAGATATCAATTAGAGCTAGAAAAAGAGTGTTGAAGTGCTACATAGAACCTATGTTTGTATATGGATGTGAAGCAGTAGACAATGAGCAGACAAGCTAAAAAAAATACATCTGATGGCGGTGGAAATTTTGGTTTCTGAGGAAAATGCAAAGAATACCGTGGACAGACAGAAAAACAAATGAATAAGTTCCTCAAGAAACAAATGTGATCATACACTGATAAGAGACATTAGACGTAGACTGTCGAAACATTTTTGGACATGTTATGTGAAGAAATGTATTGGAGAACTTGGTGACAACTTGCAAGATCGAAGGGATGATACCAAGGAGAAGACCGAGAAGTAAATACCTGGATGGCTTGGCCACGTGGCATAGTCGAGACAGAAACACAGAGCTGATCCGCGACTGTGATGATCTAGTGAGATGGATAAACATGACCGCCCACGCTTACCGGCATGACACATGATGGATGGATGGAGAGAGTTGCTGAGTGAGAAAACGACAGAATGAGAAAAAGAAAACAGGGAGAGAGAGAGTGAGAGAGTGAGAGAAAGAGAGATAGATAGATAGATAGATAGAGAGAGAGAGAGAGAGAGAGAGAGAGAGAGAGAGAGAGAGAGAGAGAGAGAGAGAGAGAGAGAGAGAGGGGAATGAGAGAGATACAGAAAGAGGTGTGAGAAATATGGATGGTAAGAAGAAGAGACAAAAGGAGAGAATGGCAAGGAATTCGACATTTCTTTCTACTCTAAACTGGCTTTAATAACAAAACCCAATATTTGTATCTGTTCTCCCATTAGAAAATCCCTGAGCGGGCAGGACCAATTATCGTTGATCGATGCTGCTTGAACAGCAGCGCAAACGGCACACCAGACAGCAGTTGTACAACCTCAGGCATCCTCCAATAATCCAAGATACATCCAAATGTCCTTTTATCATGGAAGATGCCCACTGGATGTCATTGTATTTGTTGTCAATTATCTTCTTCTCCATGAAAACACATCGGAACTATTTCTATCTATCCATAGAGTGAGTGAGTGAGTGAGTGAGAGAGTGAGTGAGTAAGTAAGTGAGAGAGTGAGTGAGTGAGTGAGTGAGTTAGTGAGTGAGAGAGAGTGAGTGTAATTGGGATAGAGAGATAATGAGAGTGTGAATGTGAGAGAGTGATTGAATTAGTGTGTGTGTGTGTGTCTGTGTGTGTAAGAAAAAGAGAGAGAGAGACAGAGCGAGAGAGAGAGAGAGAGAGAGAGAGAGAGACAGAGAGAGAGAGAGAGAGAGAGAGAGATATTAGCGCATACATGTCATGAAACGTGATATTCCATATTTTTTGTCTATCCTCATTTTTCACATTATCATGTTTTTTCTGCCATTTGATGTTCACATGTACCGCATGAAAACGCGTGCGCGGCCATCTTCATCATGTTTACATCATTATTAGGCAAAGTTGTTTTACTGAATTGCATCCATATTTGTTACGTTACACAATGTACATGTATAACATATTTTTCCATGTATTTTGAGGAATGCACACGACAGTCGTCAATGTATGTGTGTGTAAAAGTGTGGGAGTTTGTTCATGTTAGTTTCAGTTAATATGTAAAGCAGGGTGTTTACGTCTAGATGTGTGTGTGTGTGTGTGTGTGTGTGTCTGTGTGTGTGTATGTGTGTGTGTGTGTGTGTGTGTGTGTGTGTGTGTGTTTGTGTGCCGTGTGTGAATGTGAAGAACGTGAACACAATCGCATAAAATTCTATCCCATATAATTTATGTAATTTAAACTTTCTATCATACCTACCTACCTACCTACCTACCTACCTACCTTACATACATACCTATCATTCTATCTGTCCATCCATCCATCCATCTTTCCATCCACCCACACATCTATCCATCCACCCATCCACCCACACATCTATCCATCCATCCACACTCCTATCCATCCATCCATCCATCCATCCATCCAGACATGCATGCATGCATCGATGCATGCATCCGTCCCGTCCGCCGTCCGTCCGCCGTCCGTCCGTCGTCCTGTCCGTCCGGTCCGTCGGTCGGTCGGTCTGTCTGGTCGGTCGTCTGTCTGTCTGTCTGTCTGTCTGTAAACAAAGTCTATGTTAATATGAACCAGGCAAAGACTTCACACTCTAAACTCGCAGAGAACTCTTCAGCTGCACATTGTTAGCACGCCTATTGTGTAACCGAACACAAGGCACTGGGTCTTATCATAGAAAACAATGTAACCTTTAATTACCATGTTCATGCTCCAGTTAAACAAATAGTCAAAAAAGTATACCAAACTGCCAAAATTAAAAATTTCCTCGACGAAAACACAAGAAAGATATTCTATACTTCCCACATACAAACACATATTGATTAATGTCCCACAATCTGGGTGAACGCTCCAAATCAATAACAAAACGCCTTTATTCACTCCAGAAAAGGGCAGTGCGTTTAATCAGTGGTGATAAGCTTACAGACAATTCTAACCTACATGAACGTCTACTTTTTAATAAGGCTAATCTAATTCACAAACTCCTATTTCAAAATGCTCCAAACTACCTTTGGCCATTGTTTAAATATAACGCAAGACATACGGAACGACTAAATATACTGCGTGACCCTAAACCTAGGATAGACTTATATAAAACAAGCTTAGCATACTCTGCCACTCAGTTGTGGAACAATCTTCCACAAGAAATCAAAGACACTACCAATCAATATACATACAGTCGCAACCTGTTTGAACTTTACCTCAGTACAGACTACATGCCCCCCTTAAAATAATAATGGCAAATTATCTCAAACGGCAACTAGTTAATAAACATTCCCATATGTATGGCACGTTACATCTTCCCTGGTATTTATCATGCCCATGGTAAACATTAAGTCATGTATTATTGATTATCTTTCATGCGTATTAATGCATACTGTTCTTTTGTTGTCTAAGATTGCTAGTTAGTTAGTTAGTTAGTTAGTTAGTTAGTTAGTTAGTTAGTTAGTTAGTCGAGGTTCCAACTTCACGGCAACGGGTCGTCCCCATTATGCTCAGTTCCTGTGCCAGTGAATATCACACAAAATGCTACCCACTGTTAAATGTGAAAAGTGGAATAGGCAGGAGTCTCGGCAATCTAACTAGCCCGCACAGGCACACTGTGCATAATGCCGTCGCCAGAATGCCAACCCAAAATTAATGCACGAAAACCATAGTTCATCGTCGACGGACTCAACAGTCACCAGAAAGACCTCATTGACCCGGGTTTCTCATATGGCTCGATCTTTTACCGCAGGGCGACCCACCGAAAGTGTCGCATAAAGCACGAACTCCGCAGCTTCAGCGCCGACTCCAAGGAGTCTCCTGAAAAATGCACTAGTGAACCGAAAAGGCAAATCAGTCTATTCAGCAACCACCGGTAGCCATTTTTTTCCGAACATGCAGGCCACTGTACAGGACAAACGTAAAAGCATTCCCCTCGAATTTCACAGCTCACAGTGTCGCCCACGCACTCAGTAGCAGGGCGACGGAACCATGTACTATCAGTCCAATATGAGGAAAATGCGATTGCAAACCGTAGCTGCAAGCACATACACGCCACAGGCCTTAACGGTTCAACGTCTAACCGCCATGTTAGCGACCGGAAGTCTGTTGTCTAAGATTTGCTTCATATGTCATGTTGAATGAAATAATATATGTGAGGAATTAGAGAAGAAGGACAGAATGTCAGACGGGCCTGCGTGCCCAATTTTTAACCCCTTAAAAATAAAGATTGGTCGTTCGTTAGTTCGTTCGTTCTATCTAAGATAAGCAGTAATTACAATGCTCTTAAGACAGAAGTCGCGCTCCTGCGAGAGGAAAATTTGCTGCTGTAAAAACAACTCATACCTCACAGAATGTGTCCTCCACCGACACAACCGAAGAAGCATGTAATTCCCAAGCAACTGTTTCATCCTTGGGGAATCTTGGGGAATCTTGGGGAAGCTCAGTCCCACCCAGAACAGATAACTATTATGAAAACAGCTCAACGCGCAGAGGAAGATAAAGAACAACAAACACCTCAACGCGCAGAGGAAGGTAAACAACAACAAGCAGTCTATCCCATTGACGTCAAAATAAGCAATTAGGTTCGAAGTGTTTCAAGAAAAATCACCAGAAAACGTACAGTGCTATAACATGCTGCCAACAGGCAACACATGCCTACAAGAAACACCGGGAGAAACACACGGAGACATAAAGACTGTTGATAATCGTAAATGGATAAAACAACGGGCGAGGTGTGCTGACAACCAACATGTACAGACAGCACGACCCGACTGTACACACATTATACTAGGCGATTCTTTAATGAAAGGCTTATACAGCGACCGGATGGCCACTTCAGACAAAGACATTGTTTCCATAATCCCACTGTCTGTGGCTGGTGTTGACCTGCTAACAGACAAGATTAGCAGGTTGGCTTTAAATCATAACGCTTAGAAAGGCAAGCGAACACATTGGTATTAACGACACCAGAACAACCTACAAATCACAGGATCTCAACTGCTGGCACATCTTGAACGGATTACGCCACATTTTCCTAAAACGTCTATTTTCTTCTCCTCCATCATATCACCGAGTTATGGATTCCAACGTCGTCTAGCTGACATAAATAACAAGATTTTGCAGAAGTTATGTTTTCACAACAACTGTCGTGTCCTCCTTTAAAGTGTCGTCCCTGGAGTGAGGAGAGTCAACAACAACATTATAATATGTTTCTTTCCTATCAATATCCTGGAGAATACACCAGCTTCCGTCCAACAGACTCTATCAGCCCATAGACACCTTTTCCTATCACTCTCTCACTGTCGTATTATGCCCCCTCTCATACTTCCCCAACGCAACATACTCAACAACTCTTGCTTCTAAACATTAATAAAGATTAATTTATTAAAAGAAAAGTGTAACGTATATGAGACGTGTATGCGAAGAAAAATGTGTGTCGTGTATTTCAACATAAATGTATATGTCAGCCTTCAAAGTTCAGGATCATAGTGCACACATCATGGCAAGGATTACACGACATCACACGAGTCAGTACAATAGACCTCACCGAAGTCGTATCCTTCTCTCCAGACATGTCCTCCTCCAGGAGCTCTGATGACCATGAGATCTGAATCCCATGTAAATATATAATCCGTGGAAAATACTATTATTGGTCCTAACACACCGGTTCCTATTAGTTCTGTATTTTCACTCTTAAACAGTCAATGTATCTAAAAAAAATGGCTTGCTTTATTCGCTAGATATAGTTCTGATTTTCTTGATACGTGGAACAACTACACTTCAATGTTTGGTTTCATCTAATGTGAACATCAGTTCCTACTGATCTAGTTCCACATGGACTGACCCTCCATCACTTCAGGTGTGTTAACGATTGGTATTCACTCATGTAGGATACAGATACCATTAAGCTCCACCGAGAAATGTGTATTAACTTCTTCCGTTGCGAAAGTTGCTGGCCCATCTCTCTACATCATAATTTATCCGGGATCGGATTTTTCCAACCAGAGGGAACCTGTAACATAAATCATACAACCGGTGATAGCGTCCCCGTCACTGATCTCTATTAGATGATCGTGGGCCATCGGCCTCGCTCAGAAAATATAATGAACCTACTCTGTCAGGGACAGATGACTGAACACATAGGTTATCATCAGGCCAAGACAAGAAAAAAAATCAACAAACAGAATGCGGAACCCCGCCCACCAGGGACACCTACTGGAATCTCCCAATTATCCCTCATTACTCAATTCTCAACTAGTAAAGCCTATCACACTTCACTAATCTATTTTCAACTAACAGAGCTAAGTATCACTCTCCTACTCTAGCTAGTTTTCCACTAACAGTGCTAATCATCACACTTTAGTTTTAACAAGGCTACAGCCTATATTAATTAGAACTAATTATAATAGGTTCTACCTTAGGCAAAACCGCCTCATTCCGGGATGGCTACTACACTTTGCCATAACGACAAATGCTAGTTAATATTAAATTAATCTAACACTGTAGAGCTCTCCCACAAACACGTCCATCATAATCCACGGTTTTGGTCAACTCCCCATCTCCAATCATGATTTTTGGCAAAACCTAAAATTGGTCACGTGACTGTATTCTTCCGGTCCACACAGGTGTTATTTGGACATATCATCCATTGTCAAGAATCCATTTTCCCTGGCTTAGTCACTGTCAAAGTTGTCATCACTTGTTTTGACTCCCCCAACAAACTAACGAGTTACTGTATGATCCCAACAACAGTTTTCCCCAACAAGCTGCCAATCTTCTTGCTGTCCGGAAACTATAAATTGACAGACGGACTGTTTTCTTCCGAGCTGAGTACTTCCGCTTTCAATCCAACCTGTTTATAAACTGTCAAAGCGATGTATGATTCAGCTCACCCACTTCCCCTACACATCTGTGGCTGTTAACTCTGCCCGACCTGTGATGGCTGACATCCGATTGCAACCAGGATCTGACGGGCTCTATCTGTATTCGAATGTTGATAAACTGTCAAAGCGATGCAGGGATCCGTCTCACTCACCACCGAGTGTTCCCAATCCGTCGACCAGTTGTACACGTGCAGCTACAAATATTGTCCTGGGATTTTGACATCCGATTTGTTTTTACTGTTAGTTAAAATAGTTGTCGCTGGCAGATAGTCCGTTTAATCAGAAAGCCTCTATCATAATCAACTGGGTAAACGCAAGGTTTTATTTTGTGACATAGGTTCCCTCTTAAGAGAGTAGTCCATCTCACTCTTCTCCACCGTGAGTTTAATCCAGATTATTCATTCTTCTTCTTCCGGAGCTGGGTGTCTTGACAAGAAATCCGCTCCAACATTTTCCTTCCCAGGAATGTACTCCACTGTGAAGTTATAGGGTTGAAGTAACAACGACCACCGCATCAAACGGGCGTTGAGCTTCTGAGAAGTAGCCAGGAACATCAGGGGTTGATGATCCGACTGGACTCGAAGCTTAACTCCATACAAATATGGCTGGAATTTTTGCACTGCCCATACGAGGGACAAGCACTCTCTCTCGACGGTTGAATACTTCCTCTCCGCCTGTAGAAGTTTCTTACTTGCGTATGCTACAGGTTTCAAAACCGAAGCATCGTCTTTTCCTTCCTGTAACAAGGCTGCCCCAATCCCAATCAGACTCGCATTTGTTCTCAACACAAATGGTTTGGAAAGGTCAGGGAGCTGTAATACAGGTTTGCTGACCAAGGCCTCCTTTAACTGACTATAGGCAGTCTCACATTCTGGTGTCCAAATGATTTGGTCCGGGAATCCCTTTTTCAAGGTTTCCGTCAACGGAGCTCCCAGTTCAGTGAAATGTGGGATAAATTTGTGGTAGAACGCACACAACGAGAGAAAAGATCGCACATCCTTCTTCGCTTTTGGCCTTGGTGCATTTCTGATTTTCTCCAGGTTCTTTTCTTCCGGGACTATGTGTCCTGGAGTGATGGTGTGACCTAGAAATTCCAGAGTCTGGTAACCAATCATGCACTTGGTTGGACGAGCAGTAAGCCCTGCTTCCTTGAGCCTATTAAACACTCTCTTCAAGGATTGTAAGTGGTCATCCAAGCTGTCACTGGAAATCAGAATATCATCCATGAAAGAGATGATGGACGGATCCTGTAAAGGATCAAGTAAAGTCCTCATCATCCGTGTAAACACACTAGGTGCATTGCTGAGTCCAAAGGGCATGACCTTGAATTCGTAGTGTCCACTGGGTGTACTGAAAGCCAACAGTGGTCGAATCTCCGGGTTGACTGGTATCTGATAACACCCCCGACTCAGATCCACCTTTGAAAAGTACCGAGCCTTATGGAGCCTAGCGAAAAGCTGAGTTGGATTCGGCAAAGGTTCCACCTGAAATTGTGTGTGACTGTTCAGAAGACGGTAGTCTATACACAACCGGTGTTCTCCACTTGGTTTCCGTAACAAAACTACCCCTGCATTGTATGGGGATGTGGATGGTGCAATCACGTCATCCTCCAGCAGTTTCTGTATTTCCTCCTCCAGGGCCTTTTCTTTAGAGAATGGCACTGGGTAAACCTTTTGACGAACAGGTTCCTGCGTGGTCAAAGTCATCTCGAACTCCACCAACCTCGTTCGTCCTGGTTTATCAGTCAGTATCTCCTTATGAGACTTGAGAACCTGGGTTATCTTTTCCCTCTCCTGTGAGGTCAGATCAGGGTTCACTTGTACATCCCTATATGTTTCCTGGTGTACCAAGGGATATTCCCTGCCCTCGTTGGTTCCCACTTCAGTCTCCACTGCAACTGCCATTGCCATGAGGTGAGCTGCCTTGTCTCCGGGTCTCTCTTCGTATTTCCGCAAGAGGTTGATATGGAAAATCTTCGACTTTCCCGGATCCGGATCTGATAGTTGGTTCTGGATATCACCCTTTCCACGGGAAATGGTCCTTGCCAACCTATCTCCAGTTTGTTGTTTCCCGTTGGGAGTAGCAACAAGACTTTGTCTCTCACCTCTAGAGATCTTTCTTTAGACCTACGGTTGTAGTAAGCCGCATGTCTTTTCCTGGCCTTTTTCAAGTTTTGATTTGCCAGAGTCCATCCCTTGTGGAGTTTTTCTTTCAGTTCCTCCACGTATTTATAGGATGAGATCACTTCTTCTGACGTCCCCTCTTCAGTCCAACTCCTCAGCATGGCTTCCAACGGTCCTTTGATTGGACGACCAAACAGCAACGTAGCGGGTGGTAGTCCGGTTGAGCCATGAGGAACTTCCCGATAGGCAAAGAGTGCTGCTGGGATATATTCATCCCACCTATCAGGTTTTTCCTGCGCTAGTTTCCTGAGCATTGTCATCAACGTGCCGTTGAAACGGTCTACTTGTCCATTGGCTTGAGGGTGGTAAGGGCTGGTATGTATGTGGTTAGAGTGAAACACCCTAAATACCTCCTCCATGAGTTTTCCACAAAACTGAGATCCATTGTCCGTCAGAATTTGATCTGGAAAGCCTAATCTGGTAAAGGCCTCCATCAGTGCGTCCGCCACTCTTTTCGAGTCAATCGTGGTCAACGGTATGGCTTCACCCCACATTGTACAGCAATCCACCATTGTGAGTATATACATGTTCCTCTTCTTAGTCCTGGGAAGTGAACCCACGATATCGATGGCTACCCTCTCGAAAGGAGAGTTCATGATGGGCATCTCAAGCAACACCACCGGTGCTGTCCAGTGTTTCGCTGCCACCCTCTGGCACTCAGGGCATGACTTCACATACCGACGCACATCATCTGTCATTCCCGGCCAATAGTAATGGCAGGAAATCCGCTGCATGGTGGCGGCAATACCCATGTGTCCAGTAAAGGAGATGGTATGCCCCATATGAAGAATCTGGGACCGGTGAGCTTTCGGGACGACCAACTGACCGTATAGGTTGTCTCCCCTTCCTACTCTCCTGTAGAGTATCCTATTCTTCATGTAGTACTGCCCCCGTCCTGGTGGATCAGCACTTTTCAGCAGCTTTCTGTAGCAAGGACGTAAAGTATCATCCTCATTCTGGGCAGTTCGTAGCTCCCCCGGCATTGGGTTAGTCACAATTGCGTCTGCCTCTTCCGTTTTCGTCTGAGAGCGAGTCTGCATTGCTCCCATATGGATTGGCTCCCTGAGCATTCCCAGAAAGACATACCGGCAAACTAGGATTACTGGAAAAATGGGATCGGTCAATACAGCGGCCTTGATGGTGCCGGTGACGTACCTTGACCGAATCTCCACATTAGCAATGAGCAACTTCATGACTACAGCACTCTTCTGTGCAGGCTGTATCTACATGGTCTCACCTGTGAATTGTTCTGGATGTACCAGATCCGCAGAAATCACGGCCTCCCCGTCCAGTCCTGTGTCGTATAAACACTCCACTTGACGACCGTTAACCTCTACCAATTCGTCTACAGGTGGTTTTTCCTGGTCTGGAGTAGCTTCCTCGGCCTCGACCTGTTCGGTGGGCTCCACCTTAGGTTTCCCGGGGCACACGACGAATTGAGTGTCTCCTGACTTTCCCCTGCAGTCAATAGCATTGTGCTTGTTTGACTGGCATTGGTTGCACCATTTCCCTGTCCTAGATTTTCTATTTCCGGACCTGAGTGAGCTCTCCTGGTGGCGAGCTTCCTTGTTGACATTGGCATTTTCCGTGACAACCTCCTTGGAAGTCACTTGACATGCTGCGAAGTGAGGGTTCTTAGCCTTTGATTTGCAGTCCCTCGTATTGTGAGAGGGTGACTTACAAATTGAACACCACTTCTCCGACCACGGTCGTTTTTGGTGTAGAGCTTGAAGTGCTCTTGCTTCCCTCCTTCTTCTTCTCTGAACTATCCACTGATTTTTGCACATAAGGTTCCCACTTTTTTGTTCCTGAGTTTTTGGCTTTCTTCTTATCATGTTTCTCTTGACTTTTGGAGTTGGTGGAAAGGTTTTCCCCTGCCTCCCCATGTACCTCGACGAACCGTTCTGCTAATTTAGTCACGAGGTCAATACGTTCCGCTCCTTGTTCTCCCAGGAACGTCCTGAGAGGTTTAGACATTTGCTTCTTCAACTGGTCGACCACCATGAGCTCTTCCAGACTCTCATAGTCATGTGCGAACCCAGCCAAATCCATCCACTTATGGAGATAAGATTTTAGACGCAAACTGTAGGCGGCAAATAACTCCCCCGGTTCTCGCTTCGCTGCTCGAAATTTTTTTCGGTAGGCATGTGACGTAACCTCGAATCGTTTCAGCAGAGCCGTCTTTAACTTGTCATAATTGTTCTCATGTCCTGGTGGCAGGCGAGAATAAACCTCGTAGCCTGTCCCGCGTAATCCCTGGGATAGCTTGAGATTCCATTTGTTACGCTCCAGACCCATAGCAACTGACATAGCCTCGAAGCGTTGAAGGTACTGGTCAATCTTCTCTTTGTCCTCCTCGTAGACCGCTAAAGGAAACTTCATAGCATGGTACCCATGTCCACCTACTGGTGTTGAGCCTGGGATGGAGGCACCTCCAACTGCTCCCTCAGTTTCCCCATTAGATTGACTCTTTAACTCGAGTTCCCTCATCCGGTACTCGTGCTCCCTTTTCTGAGCTTCTCGTTCAGCTTCCAGTTTCCTAGCTGCTTGCTCAGCTTCAAATTTCTTAGCTGCTTGCTCAGCTTCAAATTTCTTAGTTGCTTGCTCAGCTTCCAATTTCTTAGCTGCTTGTTCCAACTCCATCCTTCTCAATTCCAACTCGGCCTTTCGATGTTCCCTTTCTGCTTGACGATACTCTCTCTCCCCTTCCTGTATGTAATCCGTTAGAGCAGACCCCGACAGTCCCATTTCTTCCCCTTTTGCCTTTAATTCTGCAGTGCTTAGTTTAGGGGTGGCCATTATACAGAGAGGTAAGCTAGCAGGTCGAGTACAATATAACTGCAAATTACTATACAGATATATGAACAAGTTCTATAAATCTAGATATTACCACACACAGCACATTCACTCAGTGACAAGAGTAGAATCAGGACCACAGACCTATGCAGACGGGTGAAGTGTGAACAGGTAAGATATTAGTCCTAACCCCTATCCACATTCACTCTAGCTGGATTCTCCAATATGATATCTCCCTCTTATAACTAAGGATCCCGTGTCAAAAGACCCCGTTGTCAGAGGATCCCACTGTCCAAAGATCACGTTTACGAGAGATCCCGCTGTCCAGGGATTCCGTTTACGAGAGATCCCGCTGTCCAAAGATCCCGGACGAGCCTCCAATAATGTCGTGTCCTCTTTTAAAGTGTCGTCCCTGGAGTGAGGAGAGTCAACACCCACATTATAATATTTTTCTTTCCTATCAATATCCTGGAGAATACACCAGCTTCCGTCCAACACACTCCATCAGCCCATAGACACCTTTTCCTATCACTCTCTCACTGTCGTATTATGCCCCCTCTCATACTTCCCCAACGCAACATACTCAACAACTCTTGCTTCTAAAAATTAATAAAGATTAATTTATTAAAAGAAAAGTGTAACGTATATGAGACGTGTATGCGAAGAAAAATGTGTGTCGTGTATTATAACATAAATGTATACGTCAGCCTTCAAAGTTCAGGATCATAGTGCACACATCATGGCAAGGATTACACGACATCACACGAGTCAGTACAATAGACCTCACCGAAGTCGTATCCTTCTCTACAGACATGTCCTCCTCCAGAAGCTCTGATGACCATGAGATCTGAATCCCATGTAAATATATAATCCGTGGAAAATACTATTATTGTTCCTAACACACCGGTTCCTATTAGTTCTGTATTTTCACTCTTAAACAGTCAATGTATCTACAAAAAATGGCTTGCTTTATTCACTAGATATAGTCTGAAAATTCTGATTTCCTTGATACGTGGAACAACTACACTTCAATGTTTAGTTTCATCTAATGTGAACATCAGTTCCTACTGATCTAGTTCCACATGGGCTGAACCTCCATCACTTCGGGTGTGTTAACGATTGGTATTCACTCATGTAGGATACAGATACCATTAAGCTCCACCGAGAAATGTGTATTAACTTCTTCCGTTGCGAAAGTTGCTGGCCCATCTCTCTACATCATAATTTATCCGGGATCGGATTTTTCCTTGGTTCCGGTTTCTTCATTCCAACCAGAGGGAACCTGTAACATAAATCATACAACCGGTGATAGCGTCCCCGTCACTGATCTCTATTAGATGATCGTGGGCCATCGGCCTCGCTCAGAAAATATAATGAACCTACTCTGTCAGGGACAGATGACTGAACACATAGGCTATCATCAGGCCAAGACAAGAAAAAAAAATCAACAAACAGAATGCGGAACCCCGCCCACCAGGGACACCTACTTGAATCTCCCAATTATCCCTCATTACTCAATTCTCAACTAGTAAAGCTTATCACACTTCACTAATCTATTTTCAACTAACAGAGCTAAGTATCACTCTCCTACTCTAGCTAGTTTTCCACTAACAGTGCTAATCATCACACTTTAGTTTTAACAAGGCTACAGCCTATATTAATTAGAACTAATTATAATAGGTTCTACCTTAGGCAAAGCCGCCTCATTCCGGGATGGCTACTACACTTTGCCATAACGACACATGCTAGTTAATATTAAACTAATCTAACACTGTAGAGCTCTCCCACAAACACGTCCATCATAATCCAAGGTTTTGGTCAACTCCCCATCTCTAATCATGGTTTTTGGCAAAACCTAAAATTGGTCACGTGACGGTATTCTTCCGGTCCACACAGGTGTTATTTGGACATATTATCCATTGTCAAGAATCCATTTTCCCTGGCTTAGTCACTGTCAA
>JACEFZ010004679.1:0-16781 GCA_014155875.1 Cepaea nemoralis
CCCAAGCTCTGTTGTTTTTTCAAGTTCGCCTGGGGGTGCTGGTCGATGACCATATTGTTGTCTAAAATAGCGCCTATTAGGTTAGGGATATGATTTATCTCCCCCGGGTTTGGAAAATCTGCTTAGTCAGCGAAAATGTTGTTCTGTAATCAAAGAAAAGGGTTTAATTTTTTTTTGGTATGAAATGTTGAAAGTCGGTTAACGTGTGGTGGAGGGTATAAAGGGTTCAGTAAGGCAGACGTGCCTTTAAGAAAGGTCGACTTCATAACAACACTTTTTGGTTTGGGTTTGCAGATTTGCCGCTATTGCAGCTGGAAATGACAAAGTGCGATGAGGTGGACAAAGTTAGCAATGTTATGTTAGCTAGACTTCGGAATACTCTTTGTTTGTTGAAAGAGGGGCCAATGGAAGGTTATTGTACAGACATTGTGGATAAAAATTTAAAAGATATCACCCTGGGAATGGATCTTTGCTGACAAATACTCAGATGATATTGAAACTACCCAGGGGGACCCCACAGTTTTCCCCAAAATTTTTTTATGACTGTTTTCATTGGGCTCATTAAAAGGGGGGGTTTTGGCGTTTTTTTAGGGGTGCTACATAAAAATTTTTTAAAGCTATCTATGAAAGACAGAGACACTTTGCGTTAAAAAGAAAAAAAAAAAAAAGATGTGAAGAACTGGGGATTAGTAATTATAAGGGCTTCTTTTGGATACCTGGACTGATAATTGAAACTTTTGGTAAAGTTAAAAAAGGGAAAGTGTTTACGTTTATGATTGTCTTGTAAAAAGTCTGTTTTAGATAAAAGTTCAAGACACGTTGAAAATAACTACCGAAGCAATATTTGTTTTTACTTTTTTTTAAGTTTACACGAGATATTTTTAACTTGGGCGGATGTTTTTTGTTTTGACCAAAATTTTTCCCCCCTTTGGTTAACCCTTTCTTAGTTCGGTCAAAATATTTTATAGTTTTTGCCCATATATTTTTTTTTTTTTTGGTTTAACAAAATTTTTTTACTTTCAGAAGTTTGGTGTACGTTTTTCTTTACTTTGGGGCAATATTTTTTCTCATTTGGTTAACACATTTTCCTAAGTTTTTTAATTTTTTTGTAAATTTTTTTCCCTTTAATTTTGGGGGATACTTTTTTTCATTAGGTTAAACACATTTTCCTAAATTTTATAATTTTTTGTAACTTTTTTTTTCACTTGGGCGAAATTTTTTCATTAGGTTAACACATTTTCCCCCCTTTTTATAAGTATTTGGGTTTATATATTTTTTTCAAATTGGGGGGTTTTTTTTCCCAAATTTTTTTAAAAAAATTTTCTTTCTTTTCAGAATTTGGGGTATGTTTTTCTTTACTTGGTCAATATTTTTCTCATTTTGGTTAACCCCATTTTCCCCAAAATTTTTTAATTTTGGGGGTAACCCTTTTTTTTTCAAATTTGGGATAAAATTTTTTTTTCATTTTAACACATTTTCCTAGTTTTATAAGTTTTTTTGTAACTTTTTCTTCAATTTTTTTGTATTTTTTTTTCATTAGTTTTAAAACATTTTCCCAATTTTATAAAAATTGGGTGAGAATTTTTTTCACTTGGGCGATATTTTTCTCATTAGGTTTAAAACCTTTTCCTAATTTTTTTAAGAAGGTGAGAAAATTTCTTCACTTTTGGGCCCAAAATTTTTCCCCATTTGGTTAAAAAAAATTTTCCTAAGTTTTATAAGAATGGATGAGATATTTCTTCACTTGGCCAATATTTTCCCCATTAGGTTAACACATTTTACTCCTTTTCATAAGTATGGTTGAGATATTTATAAGATTAGTTGTAACATGTCTTTACTTGGATAATATTTTTCACATTTGGTTAATAAAGTTTCCTACATTTTAAAAGTTTGGATGCGATATTTCTTTACTTGACCAATATTTTTCATCTTGGCTAACAAATATTCCTACTTTAGTCGACATATTTTCCTATCTTTTGTAAGTTTGGTGTATGTTTTTCTTTACTTGGTCAATATTTTTTCCTAATTTGGGTAATACATTTTCTTATACGGTCGACATCTTTATAAGTTTGTCCATCGTTTGCGCCTATTGTATAACTTCAGTCGACATATTTCTTGCTTTTACTAGCATATTTTCTTACTTGTTATAAATTCGGATGAGATATTTCATTACTTGGTCAATGTTTTTTCACCTTTGGCTAACAAATGTTCATACATTTTATAAGTTTGGCCGAGACATCTATAAGTTTGATCGATATTTTTCCTATTTGGCTAACATGATTTCCTACTTGCCCAATATTTGTCACATTTGACGAACAATTTTTCCTACTTTTCATAAGTTTGGTCGAGATATTTCCTATTTTGGTCACCTTTTTAAATTAATTTGGTTACAATTTTTCCTACTGTTTATAATGTTAGTCGAGACGTTTCTTATTTTGACCAACTGTTTTTGTCAGTTTTAGCTAACAATTTTTCCTACATTTTATAAGTTGGCCGAGACGTTTCTTATTTTGGCTAACAGTTTTGTCAGTTTGGCTAACAATTTTTCCTACATTTTATAAGTTGGTCGAGATATTTCTGTATTTGGCCAACATTTTCATTAGTTTGACTAGCCTTTTTCCTATTTCTTATACGCTTGGTTGAGATATTTCTTATTTTGACCCCGAGTTTTATAAGTTTGGCTAACAAATTTTACTATATTTTATACGTCTGGTCGATATATTTCTATATTTAGCCAACATTTTAATAATTTGGCTAACATTTTTCCTATTTCTTATACGCTTGGTTGAGATATTTCTTATTTTGACCACGAGTTTTATAAGTTTGGCTAACATATTTTACTATACTTTATACGTCTGGTCGATATATTTCTATATTTGGCCAACATTTTAATAATTTGGCTAAAATTTTTTCTTATTTGACTGTTGGAGTGGAACATAGAACCTGTACTTTTGTCAGGATGTGAAATGTGGTAATGAGCCGACACATTGAAAAACATATATTAGCATTGGAACTAGGTTTCTGCGGAAAGATGCAAAGACCCCCTTTGGCCAGGCAGAAGAATTAATGAAAGTGTAAATGTCTGCTCTGAGAAGCGATAACTTTGCTGGTCAGAACAGCGGGTACGTGATATGTCATGTTATATGAGAAGCCTAAGACTGATCCGGGGAAGCTTGTTGTGTTCAAGGGTAATATTATATGATAAATATAGCTAAACACTCGTCGGTGTATGGCCCGATAGATGTTAAGTAAAAGGTACACCTCCCCCAACTGGCCTCGGTGCTCACATCTCTCCTCTATGTCTATGAGAACGGGTTAGTTGAATACTGTGATGACTTGATTATAGTTGTGTATATTATATTCGAAAATGCATTGTGGTGTATAGAGGCCTTGGTAGTAGTAGTTTCGTGTTCTTTACTGTTACTTGGTGACCCTATGACGACTCGGACATAGACAAGCGAGAGAATGAACACCCTTTTAAACCTCCGACGCCCTGTTGACGAGGGGGCAGAATCACTCCCGTACATGGTGGTCATCACGAGTTAGGTCCCCTGGTTCGATCACCAACAGAACACCGTTTTTTTTTCTGTAGTATCCCTCTTAACCACGTGTCTCGGCTGTATCCATACGCATGTGACAGATACAACGCCCTCTTTGCCCGGATGTAGCCGTTTCCCACCTGTTCATATACAGTGTGATAATATACGTCTATCTTGTGAGTTATCGGTTTACTTCTACCACACTAATGCATACGAGTAGAGGTATGGAGCTTGAAATGGGGAAACGGTAGCCGTGAGCCTACAAAGAAAGAAAAAAATGTCTGATAGGAGGTGGTTTTAAAGCGTTGGAACAAGAATCGCTGTGATGAAGGTTGTCTTTTGCAAATTGGAAAACATACTGACTAATATAAAGTTGACAACTGTAATGAAAAATAAAAGGAGTGTTTAAGTACTACATAGAACCCGTACTTTTGTATGACTGTGAAGCGTGGTCAATGAGCAGACAAGTTGAAAAGCCTCTAATGCCAGTGGCGTTGTGGATTCTGAGACATCGTTTTTAAAAAAAAAAAAATCATTAGACACCCGCATGAAACTCCCTCCAAATACTACAAGGCAGCAAAGCAGACACATAGACACTATACCAGCTCTGTAAGGCAACTTACTCTGATAATATTTACATAACAGCCGCTTTCCAATAATACTGCACACATCCATAAGCAGTGGTAAACCCGTATACACAGATACACGATACTTTCCTAAAGTAGACTCTAGCCAAGTTCGCAGTGCAGCTATATAGAGGCATGTCTCAGTTGATGTGAAATATGTTTGATTATTTTCACACCCGGGTGTAATAGGCGACAGTTCACAACACAGCTACGATGCGCTGACAGGGGTGCCCTTATCAACTTCACATACTGGTCAATCTATGTACACCGCCCAATAACATAGTACACTATCCTTTTTCAAACCTCAAGCGTTTTCAATGTCACAAGAATAACGAACTACTGATATTTAAGATCAGAGTGGCACATGCTGATACTGGTTGTGATATCTCCTACTCATACCACCTGTTTTAACTAAATAAGGACACATACACCTAACCCATAATCCCCAACCGGCAAATATGAGAAAAAAATCGAGGGAAGTGTTATTGATTTTTGTTGGATGGCCCGACAATAGGTGTTAATCCCTTAATCCTCTTCCAACCTTTATATGAACCTTTATTAATATCGCGAACTAATTGTAGCCATGAAGATATCAGTAATATCAATAACCTGACTTGGTCATTACGAGAATGATAATCCCATGGATTAGCCGTTATGAAAATGAGTATTGATTTTTGGCAACATCTGTTGAGGTTATGATTATATCATATTCTGATATTTAAGTTAGGTTATATTTTGTGATTCGTAGGTGCAACGGTGAAATCTGCTGCCTGTGTTTTTCAGCAGCGGTGTGACTTGTGGCCGCTGCGACAAGGCCGGACAAAGCGACCCTAACCCCTATGGTTAACTAGACACCCCCACGTTGTTGACTGGCAATCTTACCAACGACAAAGTTCCGAGATTCGAACCTGTCACTTCCACGGTGTCTGTGGTATCACCTAAACATACTCCGCAACCAGCACACCACCTCTACTTTTCTAAACATAACCGGGTTAATAACAACCGAGCTCGAAATCACAACTAAGTAACCAAATATTATCAATATTTCTTCTACCACTAGACCACCCCACTGGGATTCGAACCCGATGATACTGTTCGGAAGCGTTTATCTAATTACTCAGCCACTCACCCCACCCCTTAACAATGAATATCACAAAGTCATACCCACTAAAACCAGCATAATCGGCCATCTTTACTTTTTAAGGTTTTCCTTTGAAGAGTTGTAACCGGTATGATGATAGTATTTACATCCTCTTAACTACAGATAATAGTAACCACCGTTATAATAAACAGTCGACCCTTTTACAATAGACATATAATGAAACTATCCTAGGTCTTCTGACGACCGACGCCGCCATTATGTGTTGAATTTACCAGTGGTAGACCTCCATGCCAATATTTATCCACTTCTCCACTCGATCACCCTGGCTCTTACCAAGGAACGGGCGTAATTATCTAACCTATCCGCCCCTCGCCCACCCCTTCACAAGGATCAGAAGCAGTTATCTAGCTATTTTTACAATCACCTGCCCCTTAACAATGACCTGGAGCCTTTATCTAGCAACTCCTCGGTCTCTTAGCAAGGAACCGACGCATTAATTTAGCCGCTTCGCCACTCGCCCACCCCTTTGAAATGTCCAGAAGCACTTCTTTAGCTACTTCTCCGCTCACCCACTCCTTAACAACGAATAACACTAGGCCACACACACTACAACATTTATTATCGACCATCTTTACTTTTTAAGGTTTTCATTTGAAGAGTTGTAACCAATATGATGGTAGTGTTTCGAAGCCGTTATCTAACTACTCGGCTACTCAACCACCCCTTAACAACGAATACCACGAAGCCAGACCCCTTACAACCGTTAATACTGGCAGTCTTTACTTTTTAAAGGTTTTCATTTGAAGAGGTGTAACCTACATGACGATCGTGTATAAGCCAGTACGTCACACTACAGGTCATAAACATGCCATAATTACCCTTTTACTTATTACAATTTTCATATCACACCCGACGCGGCTCGAGGGTTCGACCCCACCTAGCCCCACCACTTGCACTCGTTAATGACCGGACTAGTAGGCAGTTCTCGATGACTGGCCAAGTGGTTACTACAAGACACTGTTTTACTGGGTTAGACCCCGACCGCTCTAGGCGACCGATCGGCCGCGCTTGCTCCTGCGCCCGCCCCGCGCACCTCTGATTGTATTTTAATTTAATTTTTTTTAATTTAATTTTTTTAATTATTTATAATATTATACACACCAGTTATCTGCTCTTAGAAAAACATGCCTTTTATTAGAATTATCGACCCTTACATATGACTTAGATACCCACCCTACTCAAACCACCCTGGTCCCGAGCTGGATTGGGGGAAATCCAGCGAAGTCAATCCAGAAAGTATAATTAGGAGAAGACAAAAAACCCTAACCCTAACCCCTAAACCCTAACCCTAACCCCTAACCCTAATCCAGCTGGATTGGGGTCAATCCAGCACCACAATCCAGAAATCCTAATCAGTTACCACCTAACCCACTACTGACATGCTGTGACTTCTGCGCCGACCGCTGCCCCCTTTTAATCAACGGCCAATCTTCAGCACACGAGAATGAGAGAAGGAGGAATGAATGTTCTCTTCCTCTTGTCTTTATACGTCCGTGGATGTTAAGAAAGATTGTGTAGCATGACTGATTAGCATTGATGACGGGTCCAGCGTATTAAACTGCTGTGATATATTCGAACCGAGTTGCAAAATGACCACCACTGCATCTAGCACTCTTGTCGAAATGAAGTCAAGCTAACAACCCAGTCTAGGCATTCCAGTGAACGAAGAAGAAGAAGATTAGTGTTAGAATGAGAGAATGAGCTTGTACTTTGTCATCTAATCTCTCTATCTCTATGTATATATGTTGTTGTCAATGGATGAGAGGCTGTGTGAATTTTCACAATGAGTACTTCACCTGCACTTCAATATTTCTTCCATACACATGACAATAATTGTATCAACTTATGAATGAAAATATTCATTATATGCTTCTGTACATTATTGCTTCTGCCAACATGTGGAATGTCATTTTATTAATCACCTCCCTGTTTGAAGAAGTAAGTAAAGGAAGATATACATCTTATGCTTTCATGCATTATAACTGCTAACCAGCCTCGGGAATATCATTAATAATATTGCACCCCGGTCTGTAAAAGTAAGTAAATGAAGATATGCTTTCATGCATCTTCACTTCTAACCAACATGGGATATATCACCTCAGTGTTAGAGGAAGTAAGTAAAGGAAATGACAGAAGAAGTAAGAAAGAATAATCAGAAATTAAACAGGCTAACTGAACATCTGATGCAGCCCTGATTTGGTAATATGAGTTTATATGAATGATATGCCATCATCACCCTGTTCTGTATCATTGGTGTTCAGGATCAGATCTTTCTGTGTGCATTTCATCATGTAACTTTTCCTCAATCTACTAGCCTTGTCCTTCTCTGTGTCTGTGTCCTCTGTGGGAACATCAGCCTAAACAGATCCTATGTACAAGAGGAAATGAAGATGTAGCTTGCCAGACGAATTGAAGGATGCCTGATATCAGTTGAAAGAACCAGTACAAAGAAGAGACACTGTAGCTCTCAGCTTGTAGGTACTTCCTGAATCTTCTAGTTTCTACAACTTCTATCTGTAGCCTTTACATTCTTGTCAACTGGAGAACCATCATCAGTTGAACATATATAAAAAGGATCACCATGTTTATTCACGTCAGGTGAGGAAGACGGTGTTCGCAGATTTATCGCAGATTTATCGCAGATTTATCACATATCTATCATAGATCTATCGCAGAACATTGCAGATTACTTCAGATTACTGCAGATTATAGCAGACTAGTGAAAATCAAAGTAGATAAGAGCATATTAGATGGAAAGACAGACTGTTGAGTAAAGGATGGACTGAACCAGAACCAATGCCAATGATCAGCTGGAGAGAAAGTTAGGGATTCTCAGCATTGCGTCCGAGTGGTCAGTTTTCCCCGAAATTGTTATTCCAGGAGTACCTTTATTCTCCGTTTGGAGCACAACTGTTTCATAGTGGAACTGCCAACCTAACAACTCCCAAAGAATCTAGTGCTTAGTGTTATCTAGGTGTCCTTCCAAAAGCCAGCATGTCAGACCCAGAACCATCTCACCACCAACTTAATTGAACTGAATTGAACTCAATTGAACTTAAATGAACTTGAGAACAATTGCCAAAGGCATATCACATTCATTAGACTGAGAACATTTAAATAATAACCTCAAGTCATAAATGTGTGTAGAGACTTTTTAATTTCACAACATCATGAATCCATGGAAATTCCAACATTATCATGTGTTAACCTAGAGACATTGCTAAATAAGAACTTGGTGGATAGGCACAGTGACTATCTGAACTGTTACAATCTTAGAACCACTGGAGTTAATTGATTCCTAAGGACAATTTAACATTATCTAAGAGGTGTGATGAATTGTAATTCATGTTTCAGAGATGCACTCCATGCTTTTATCTCCACAGCATATTGAGTCAATAAACTGATTTTTACTTTTACTTCTTCTTTTGTCGGGTACATTGTGATGTGACAAAAACTTTTACATGTGTTTAGTTAACATTATTAAATCACATACTTGAAGAATTTGGAACGATAGGTGGCTGGGTAACCACGAATAGACAGCACAGTCCTGTTCTATTGTAAGCACCCAGGTTCCAAGTTATTCATAAAGGAGAACTTAACATCATACACATTTTCTTGTAACCGTTTCACCTATAAGGGAAAATGGATACAAGTGGGGGTTCACGAGCTAAATAAATATCTCCTCTTCTGGGAAGGCTAAGTTTGGAGGGAAATCATAAATATTCCCGGGAAAACCCTAGATTTCCTGAGCCAATATGGGGCACTTTAGCTTCCAAAGACCCATCCCCTCCAGACGAAATTAGTCCCATCCTTTTAGCTTGACTTCATCACGGGGCAGGCCAGGGTGGGTACTGCATTCTCCTCCCAACATACCACACACACATAGACTCTTTATTCTTTCTCAGCTGAAGGGGTTCACCAATTCTTTAAAGCAACCCTCGGTGTTCAGTTACCCTAATACTTCACTAGAAAAAACTAAGTGGAGCATTTTCAAGTCTCCCTTTAGCGTGTCCAGGGTTACCGTGGTTGGTCTGAACTGGTCTACAATTTAATGGATCAACATCAGGAGGGTTAACTATAGTGTGTTTTTTTTTTGGTTGCCTCAATATAAAATTCAATATCTCAGTAACGAACTGAGATAAAATGATGAGATTTAGTATATAACCGTTATCATTATGTCCACCCAACAAAAAAATTTTTGTTCTGGAGATTTTACAGCAGATTTCAAAGTTAGCTTATATACGGTATATTAATTATGACTTAAAGATTACGTCCATGATTTTAACAGTTTTACAGCTTCACAAAGACTCGACGCACATTATTCAAAATTTTCACGTGACTTTCGTTTTGAAACAAACAGCGCCAATATTCAGAGGCGTCTCCAAATGTGGGTTCTTTCATGAAACGTGATTATATAAACTAGCTGACAAGGCCCGGTTTCTGGCGGGAATCAATCAATCAATCAATCTATCTATCTATCTATCTATCTATCTATCTATCTGCCTGCCGGCCCGCCGGCCGGCCGACCGACCGACCGACCGATATCTATCTATCTATCTATCTGTCTGTCTGTCTGTCTGTCTGTCTGTCTGTCTGTCTGTCTGTCTATCTATCTAATCTATATGTCTGTCTGTCTGCCGGCCCACCCACCCACCGACCGACCGACAGATATCTATCTATCTATCTATCTATCTATCTATCTATCTATCTATCTATCTATCTATCTATCTATCTATCTAATCTAATCTATCTAATCTATCTATCTATCTATCTGCCTGCCTGCCTGCCTGCCGGCCCACCGACCGACCGACCGACGTACCGATATCTATCTAGCTATCTATCTATCTATCTATCTATCTGTCTGTCTGTCTGTCTGTCTGTCTGTCTATCTATCTATCTATCTATCTATCTAATCTATATGTCTGTCTGCCGACCGACCGACAGATATCTATCTATCTATCTGTCTGTCTGTCTGTCTGCCTGCCTGCCTGCCGGCCCACCCACCCACCCACCGACCGACCGACCGACCGACGTACCGATATCTATCTATCTATCTATCTATCTATCTATCTATCTATCTATCTATCTATCTATCTATCTATCTATCTATCTATCTAATCTATCTGTCTGTCTGTCTGCCGGCCCACCCACCCACCGACCGACCGACAGATATCTATATATCTATCTATCTATCTGTCTGTCTGTCTGTCTGTCTATCTATATATCTATCTATCTATCTGCCTGCCTGCCGGCCCGATCACACACCCACCGACAGACCGACCGACCTACCGATATCTATCTATCTATCTATCTATCTATCTATCTATCTATCTATCTATCTATCTGTCTGTCTGTCTGCCGGCCCACCCACCCACCGACCGACGTACCGATATCTATCTATCTATCTATCTATCTATCTATCTATCTATCTATCTATCTATCTATCTATCTATCTATCTAATCTATCTGTCTGCCTGCCTGCCTGCCGACCCCCCCACCGACCGACCGACCGACCGACTCACCCACCCACTCAGCCAGCCAGCCATCCATCCACCCACCTATCTTTCTGCCTACCTACCTACCTATCTACTTTTCTGTCTGTCTGTCCGGGCCGCGTCATTCATTTTATTCGGAGACTCCCGAGGGTTGTCGCTGGAGCTACGGAGTTCGTGCTTTGTGCGACGCTTTCCGCGCTGCGGAAAGAAACTGATCCATATGGGATAAAAACCCGGTGCAATGCAGCCGATTCTGTCGATTGTAAGCTACTTCTTTGATTGCACCCACTCCCATACGAATCCAGATACGCCTTTGTTTGTCATCTGAATTTGCAGGTCCTCATTACCGTAAACATAACTTTTTTAGCAAGAAATCACTAGTTGTTAAGCAAAACATCAAAGGAATGATGCCGCTTTCAATGATTTAAGTTGTTTTTGGACCTATCAAAGACATATTCCTTGGGTGGGGGTAAATATAAGACGGCTGGAAAAATTTCATAACGATGCGACAGACAGTTTTCAAAATAATTGATCTTGAATGACGGCATAAATTTCCGGACAGACTATAACATCTTTTTCTGGACATTTTCTGTTAGTGTTCAGAGTCTCTAATACTCAGTGTGTTAAATTTCTTGTTTCAATCGTTGTGAAAACTATCTTCTATGTCTTTCTCCATTTGCCCATAAACAAGTTTAATATAATATTGTTTTATCATTTCAACATCAGTGATTCAGTCCTGTCATGCGTCACTGGTCAAGTTACTGTGCATTTGTAAAACAAATAATGCGACGTACAGAAAATAAGTCAGGGATTCTGGTTGGTGGACACAATATTAATAACTTACGTTATGCTGATGACATCGTCTTGATATCAGCAAGCCAGAAGATACTACAGGAAATGATGAATACAGTGGTTGTAGAAAATGACAATAATATGGGCTTTAGTTTGAATAATAGAAAGACAGAAGTCATGGTGATATCAAAGAAATAAATTGTGCCTAAATGTGTAGTTAAAGTAAATGACGTTATTTCGGGGCAAGTGCAGAAAGTCAGATATCTAGGCACGTGGATAATAGAAGATGCATTACTGAGACAAAGAACAGAATGGGACATGCAAACATTGCATTCTATCAAATGATAGTTTGTGCAATAAGTCATTGTTCTTGAAAGTTAGAAAAGGAGTTCTTGCATGTTACATAGAACCAGTATTAACATACGGCTGCGAATCCTGGACAATTAGTAAACAGGTGAAACAATCTGTGGAAGCCCTGGAGATGTGATTTTATAGAAAATTGTGTCCTGTCATTTACAGGACGTAGCAGTCAACCCCAGCATTTTTTAGCTGTTCGTGATTGCTAGGCAAGTTTACGTTCAGCAGTTTGCCATTGCTTTTTGAACGACAGGCACCCATGCGTAACGCGGTCAGCTGCCAAATCGTCCACAGCCGTGTTTCTAACGCGGGTATGTGGGACTACGAACTGCGTCCGTAAAACCTTCGCCAGCGGAGCGGGCGATTTTAAATAAGAATGCTGAAAATGAATTTGACAGCCAAAACTAGCAATCTGGACGTCTTAAAGGAATCTGAGTGGCACAGAACAACTTATCACAAACATCCGAAAGAAGCAGTCAGTTTTTTACCACATTATGGGAAGACAAAAACTGGAACTTGTTGTGACAACCGGAAAGATGTGCGGAAAGAGAGATAGAAGAAGAGCGTGAGCAAATTATTGACAGTCTTGTGTCATGGCGCGGATAGGAGGAGTCAACGCACGAATTGATCCATGCCGTCAGAAATCGCAATTTATGGAGAGGCACCGGATGATAATGATGATGATAATTTGTAAAACATTTGTAGTTTAGATATTGAGCAATATATATATATATATATATATATGAGACCTGCTCGTTGTGATGATTGTTCTGGATATGTAGTTGTATTTATCCCCTAGACCTTTTCTAAAGTTTTGAGCTATTGAGCGGCACCTTGCAGTCTTGACAGACCAAAGTATGTGAGTTGGAATTTGGCCAAAATTCCATCACAATGCCTGGGCAGAGCTTCAGAGAACATGTGGTGCCAAAACGACATGTTCCCTCTGTCGACCTTGCCTCGTTTTATCCAGAGGAATGGATAACCAATATGTCTGGAACAAGGTAGGCTGCAGACGCTGGCGGCTCAGCGTCAAACCTCCGAGACCTCGTCTCCACGAGCAGGAGACGAGCGATGGCCAGATCCTAAACCCTTGGGATTTGACTTAGAGACGTTCAGCCAAATCCCGCAGGTAAGGGTCGTATACCGTATACGCGTATGGACCACTTGTCGCGTACACCTGTCAAACGCAAGTGTCTGGACCTTGTAAGCGTGTACTACCGTCAGACTCTCCGCCTGACTCGTGCGGCTCCCGCAACCAACGAGAGTAGGCCCGCCGGAGATATTGCTCGTCTTTTTGTTGTTTGCGTATCCCTTACGGGACGTTGCAGTCAACACCAGCATTTTCAGCTGCTGTTGATGTACTAGGCAAGTGTTACGTTAAGTAGTTTGCCATTGCTTTCTGAACGACCGGCCCCTATACCTTTTTCGAAAACACCTGCACCGCTGTGTTTCGAAACCCGGGTATATCATGGGCTCACAAACCGCGTTCGCAAGCCCTTAGCCACAGAGACCTGCTGCGAGCAAATCTCCCTGCCTGCTACTGTGTGGATCTCGCGACCAGCGAGAATAGGCCAGCCGGAGATATTGCTCGTCTTTGAGCTATTAATATAACCCAAACCCCACATATTCAAGATTGGTAAAAATTAGCCACGCTGGGTATAGACCTATAAATAGATGTTGTCTTGTTCCCTAACCCTAATGCTACACATCGATCGGAGCGAGGTTGGTGTCGGGACTTTCCCTGCAATCTGATACGAATATACCATCTCCACAGGGACTTTTGCAGTGGACAATTGTCTGCCAGAGACTTATTTTTATCAAGAGGGGGAATAAACACACACACTCATACACAGTCGGAGGCAGGTAGGCAGGCAGGCAGGCAGACAAAGAGACAGACACATACATGCACACACATGTCTATATGAAAGACGTATAGTATTTATTTCTCCACATAAATGTATATTCTGTTTTCTGAAGGAAAATAAAATAATATGTGTATGCATTTGGAATCAGACTTGGGACCCCTGCTGCCCATTACTCTGCTTTATCTGTCCGATCGCTCCACACAGCATTGAAACGCAGGTATAACGATAAAAAAGGGTGATATTATTATGACAATATGCAAAGGGTAAGGTGATCATATAAGAGATAACATGAATAAGTTCTTAAATAAAACAAGTAAAATTAATGGACTCTATGTCACTATCCTAGTGTGTATTGGTTGTGTTAGTCCCATATATTTTACAGAACAAACGGCGCTCGATGGGTGATGTGGTCAATATCACGCCGCTGCCTTACTTCCATTGACGCAGGTCAGCATGGCCGAATGGATAAGAACGCGTGTTCTTAAACATCCGGTGTGCTGATGCAGAGGTATAGGGTTCAGTCCACACACTGGACATTTAGACTACAATGTTGACCTATCGTCCTTGACGTAAATTACAAGTACCTCTGAAGTCGGAGTATGTTCGCCTGGTGGCGAGGGACACGGTTAACAAGAAAAGCTAATCCACACGCACAATTCAGTCCACCACTACTGGAAGTTTTGTGCGTGTGTGTGTGTGTGTGTGTGTGTGTGCGTGTGTGTGTGTGTGTGTGTGTGTGCGTGTGTGTGTGTGTGTGTGTGCGTGCGTGTGTGTGTGTGTGTGTGTGTGTGTGTGTGTGTGTGTGTGTGTGTGTGTGTGTGTGTGTGTGTGTGTGGACTACGCTTGAGTTCAAAGCGAGCGAGTGAGAAAAAAAAACTTCCAATGAGAATGTTGGTACCTAATTTTGGTTGTTTCGATCTGTGAGAAATTTACAAAACATAATCTTCTTGATGTCCATTTGAACACACGAGCACCGGGTCGGCGGGCAAGACGACTAGCCACTCCGCTACCGCGGCTCTTAAGATCTGAAATACATAAGGGTAGACCGACAACTATTGAAAGTACAACAATGTTGTTTGTAAAACAATGCAGACTACATTGGCGTGATCAGGATATGAGACATTGACAAATACGTGGGGACGAAATCTATCGGAATACGAAAAAGAGGACGTCCTGAAAAGAACTTCATAACACTGGCATGGAAGATCTTTGGATATAAAACTGACGCAAAACCGAGGAGAATTACCGAGAATAATGGACATGCCGGTCAGATGGACTGAAATGTTGACTTCCCGTTCAGAAAGCAATGACAAACTGCTGAATGTAAAACTGCTTGGGAAATCACAAACACCCAATAAGAGCTGGCTGTGGTTGCGTCATCCTGAAAAGGACATGCGCGTTTGTTTTCAAACACAGCAAAAACTGACATAATCTTAAGAGCTCAACATAATTCTTCAGACTATGTAACTTGACGATGGTGATGAAGATGGTGATTGGTGATGGTGGTGATGATGGTGGTAATGGTTGGGGGTCGTGATGTCACTGAAAGGAAACCCGCGACTCTGTTGTTCCCACAAAGATAATCATCGCCTCCGAATGTTTCCACCACTTGATGCTTGAAAGCGACCTTCAACCTTTGGTTGACAGTCATCACTTGAGCGCGGTCATTAGTTCTGACCTTATGTGGCTCCGGCTTGCAGCTTAAGGTCACTCTAAACAACTCAAATGTTGCCATATTTCAAACCAAATTCCACACTTGACTAGCACTTAACTGAAAGATCACAAGCTATTCAGCCAGACAGGCGTTCGTGATTCCCAGATTGTTGAAATCTTTGGGAAAACTGCCATGGGGAGAAAGCTCTAGGTCGCGGAGCTATTTTGTTATCTTTCTTTAGAACCAAACGTAAGTTCTTATTTATGTCTATGATGTTCCTGATCATCATCACCATCCTTTTGCCGTCAAGCGTCGTAGGGAGTAATATTTGAAGTTCCGGGTCCGATGGGTGGCAGTGGATAGTTATCAGTATCAGTTATCAGTTGGGGTATCTTCATTGCACTCCGGACATGTCCATAGGGTGCTCAGATCCTCCCCCCAACATATGCATCATGCGTCCGGTGGCTAATAGTGCCAGTTCTGTGTTGGTTGACGAGGCGCTTTGTTTTCCCGATGTACCTCTCGCGTCTGGCTGTGCCGATTCTTAACACGGCCATCCCATGGATTCGTGCCGATGTTATTAACGTCCTTAAAGATATGGCGAGAACAGAGGACTTTGACGTCAGTGATTCCACATCGCTGTCCAGGATGAAAGACCTGGGAGTAAGAATCGGCAGTGGATAGTTGATCATTCCATATTGTTGTACAATGTCTTTGATGTCGTCAATCCATTTTCTTCTCGAGTGCCCTATTGCTTTCATATCAGATCTTCTTTGATATAGGCCAGTGCTGGTAGTTGACGGTGTTGCATTCTAATGAGATGGCCTGAACCATTTGATCTTCTGTCCTATCAATATATGTGGCACGAAGGTATTTGAACCCACTGTCTGTCTGATAACATCATTTCTTATTCGGTGCTCGATAGTTAAATTGACAGCTCTTCACAAACATCTCATCTCGCATGTGTTGGCGTTGCGTTAAGTGTGATTTGGTCATGTGAAAATTTGATATTGGTACCATATGATGTTAATCTGGAAATTAAAGAACAGTTTGACTAGTTCTTTAGACAAGCATACTACTCTAGCACTTCATGGTGGACTCTAACCAGGATCTAAGTTATCACGGTTATTGTCAAGTGTCTTGTATTGTTGACATTTTGATATATACGATTGTCTTCCTGCTATCTAAAATGTTATATATCATCGGTCTCCGTTCGCCTACATCATTTGGTAGTTAGATGAAGCTAGTGTTGCATATATAATTATTTGTTGCCCTTCTAGTTAAAGATTGC
>JACEFZ010004680.1:0-5000 GCA_014155875.1 Cepaea nemoralis
TATTGAATTTTCTTTTTCAAATCCTACGAGTTAAATCTTTTTGCCATATAGGCACGTGCAAAATAAGTCACTAATTAACACACGGTAGATATTATTTCCACTAAGCACTGCAGTGCCCTGGCACTCTAACTAAAGCATTATTCAAGTCCACCCTAGTTGATCTCAACTCGAGTTTATATGGCAAACTACCAAAGTTGTCCACGTGACGTTATCCTTTACTCCCCACACAGGTGGCACAGTGGCAAATCATCCCCTGTCAAGAACTATTTTCCTGGCTTAAATCCTGTCAAAGTTGTCAGTAATTGCCTAGATTCTCAAAACAAGCCAGCTAGTTTCTGTAAACTCCCAACAAAGAGGTTTCGATACCAAGCTGCCAATCATCTTGATGTTCCGGAAACCAAGAATTGACAGATGCACTGTTTTCCGTACTAGGTACTTCCGTTTTACATCTGCCCCTGTGATCTCACGGCTTCCATCTGCATTCAAATGTTGACAAACTTGTCACTCTTCTGTTCCGTGGTGACAATATATGTGATTCCAACTGTTAATGAACTGCCAACTCGGTGTATCCACTCATTCTCACTCACCACCAAATGTGTATATGGGCTGACACGATGTAACCTGTACAACTGTGTTTACTCTGTTAGTACAAATAGATGTCGCTGGTCGATCGTCCGCTTAATCCGAAAATCCTCTGTAATAATCAACCGGACAAACACACGGTTTCATTTTGTGACAACCGGTTCTGTCGAAAGCCACACTGTGATTCGGGGTAGACTTGATCTCCTAGGACTTGAAGTCTGCGCAGAACAATTCTCGCAAATACTTTTCCAACAATACACAAAAGTGAGATACCCCTATAGTTGTTGCAGTCGCTCCGATCGCCCTTGTTCTTGTACAGCGTTATGATGTTTGAGTCTTTGAAATCCTGTGAAACTTGTCCTTCTCGCCAGCATAGCTCTATTAGCTGGTGGATCTGTATAGTGAGTGTGTCTTGCCCACTCCTGATAACCTCTATTGGAATCCCATCCTTACCTGGAGCCTTGCCAGATGCAAGTTCATTTATAGCACACTTAACTTCTGTTATGGTGGGAAGTGTGTCCAGGTGGTCAAGAGTTGGTAGAGCCTTTATGGCGTTGAGGGCATCATCCGTTAGTTTGGTCTCACTTGAGTAAAGCTCCAAATAGTGCTCTACCCATCTGTCCATCTGCTGTTTCTTATCAGTGATGATTTCTCCAGTCAAGGTTTTCAATGGTGCACTTCTCTTGATCACTGGACCACAGGCTTTCTTTATTCCTTCATACATGCTTCTTATGTTTCCCTTATCACTTGCAATTTGAATGGACTCACATAACTTGATCCAATAATCATTTGCACACTGCCTGGCAGCTTTTTGCACATCCTTCCTAGCTTGCCTTAGCTCACTCAGAGTGTTAAGCGTTGGTCTTTCCTTGTTTCTTACATACATACATACATACATACATACATACATACATACATACATACATACATACATACATACATACATACATACATACATACATACATACATAGATCCCCCGCCAGAGCCTGGGCAGCTAGTAGTTATGTAATAGAGAGAAGATTATATATTCATTAACTAGGATTGAGATCATCTTGAAGAGATGAGTAGGAAATTTAGTAAAAATTAACCAAATTAACTACATTTGATTAGAAATAGATTTAAATGCAATGTTAAAAATGCCAAAACATACCCTGGTGGTGATAGCAACTCGACCACAATCCTGTAGTTGTAAAATTACAAATACAACTTACCAATACAGGAATATGGGCATCGAGGATGTCTCAAATAGATATATCAGCATTAAAACAAACATACATAAGTCAACTATACCTGGTGGAAGTAAAAAATAAATATGACAGGATAATAGCTGAAAGCATGGGACAATATCGACATGAAAACCCTGAGGAGAAAATGAATACAAAATTGAAATGTGTGAAAGCTAGCATGAATCAATCATGTGCCATGCCGGAAAGCGTAGGCGGTCATGACTCGCCATTTCACTCGATCACCAGCGTCGTGGATCAGCTCACTGTTCCTGTCTCGTTTATGCCATGTGGCCAAGCCATCCAGGTATTTTCCTCTCGGTCTTCCTCTTGGTCTGTTCCCTTCGATCTTGCCAGTTGTTATCTCCAATCCATTTCTTCTCATAACATGTCCAAAAAGTTTTGACTGTCTACGTCTAATTTCTCTAATCAATTGACGATGTTCATTTGTCTCCTGTAGTACTTGGTCATTGGTCAACTACCATACAGATTGCAAATACCAGCTTACCAGTGAAGGAAAATAAGAACAAGCAATTGTGGATAACCGATTAAATCTTGAGGAAAATGACTCAAAGAAAGAAAGCAAATAAAACTCCATAATATACATTAATAGACAGAGAAATGCGTCGCGTCACACGTGCAGAGTTGCCAAAGAAGAGTGGTTGCAGAAACAATGCAAAGAAATAGAGGATCTAGAGAGAGAAAAAACAGCAGTGTCAATAAAGCAACAATGTATTATACTCAAGATGGACCAAACATATTAAAGGCTGAAGTAGAGAAGGCTATTAAACAGATGAATCAAGGAAAGGCTGCACTTTCTGACAAGATAACAACGGAGATGATAAAATAATTATCCAGCTTTGGCATTGATACTATCTCATAATTATGTAATATAATATATTACCAATAGCCAATAGCTGTTGATTGTAGAGGATTACAGAACTATTAGCTTAATGATCAATATAACTAAGATATTCCTCAAGGTCATACAAGAAAGAATTCAAAATAAAATACAAGGGGAAGTAGCTGAAGAACATTTTGGGCTCCGTAAAAGCAGCGGCACCAGAAAAGCAATAACCTTCATTGTAGAGACATCACCCCATTGATTGACTGAATAACTGAATATAATAATAGAATATACTAATATAATATAATAAGATAATATAGTAATAGAATATAATAACAGAATATAATAAAATAATGTGACAATAGAAAATAACGTGGAAGGGTTGGCCAGCACGTTGACGGACAGAGGACACTGAAGGCACCTGGGATATGACAATCATAAGGAACGGGAGCTGACAACGGATCTAGAATCTTACCGACGGTCCTTGGTGAGAGCCACGTTCTACAAGGACCTGCTACGTGATGGAGTTATAGATTTGTGTCCTAAGATAACTACCCATTTTGCTATTCTTTTTTTCATATTCTTCCAACGCTTTAAACCTTGTTTTTCAATAAGCTGGTATAAGACAAGCGACCATTTAACATGGTGATCTGAGAGTCAATCCCACTAAACTGGTACTGTAAACTCCGGTCTCATGGGACTTGAACTTTGGTAGCGCAAGAAACTTCCGTTTGTGGTATGATAGGCTTTCGTTTGTGGTATGAGAAACTACCGTTTGTGGTAGGAGACAGTTATGTTTGTGGTATGAGAAACTACCGTTTGTGGTAGGAGACAATTCTGTTTGTGGTATGAGAAACTTCCGTTTGTGGTATGAGAATCTTCTGTTTGTGGTATGAGAAACTTCCGTTTGTGGTATGAGAAAATTCCATTTGTGGTATGAGAAACTTCCGTTTGTGGTATGAGAAACTTCCTTTTGTGGTATGAGAAACTTCCGTTTATGGTATGAGAAAATTCCATTTGTGGTATGAGGAAAGTGATCATCAACTAGAGGATGATAAACTGGATCACCTATGCACTCATTTTCTTTTGCATGCCGTTCTCACGAAGATGGACACAGAGCATTGCAGGCAACTTGGAATGAGGGTGTGACGATTTATGTGTGTACTTACCGATTCTGGAGTAGCTGTGGTTGTATTCTGGTGTGACGATTTATGTGTGCACTTATCGATTCAAGAGTAGCTGTGGTTGTATTCTGGTGTAACGATTTCTGTGAGCACTTACTGATTCTGGACTAGCCGTGGTTGTATTCTGGTGTGACGATTTCTGTGAGCATTTACGATTCTGCAGTAGCTATAGTTGTATTCTAGCGTGACGATGTGTGTGAGCACTTACCGATTCTGGAGTAGTTGTGGTTGTATTCCGGTGTGACGATTTCTGTGAGCACTTACCGATTCTGGAGTAGCTGTAGTTGTATTCCGGTGTGACGATTTCTGTGAGCACTTACCGATTCTGGAGTAGCTGTGGTTGTATTCTGGTGTGACGATTTCTGTGAACACTTACCGATTCTGGAGTAGCTGTGGTTGTATTCTGGTGTGACGATTTCTGTGAGCACCTCTGAATGTCCCGACACAGTGACCAAGTCCAGCTGACACTTGTAAACTCCATACAGACAGTCGATGTCATGACGTAACTGTAGAGTCAGGTTTGCCTTCAGTCTAGAGATGGTGCCGGTACAACCCATAGAGCTGCTTTTTGTCGTGTCCACGTACAGGTCTGGATCAAATGTGGACACAGAGGCTAGTCTTAGCTCCGAGTTGACCCGCGTGATGTCATAGATGGTCATTTCTACAAACGAGGCCACGTCATGGTCAGTGTGGGTGAAGTCAGCAAGACACTGAAGATGTCCGCAGAAGTAGTTGTCCGGATGTCTTTCCATCACAAACTGGACACCTGGAACGAGTGGTTAGTGTTGTGAAATCTGCATGGCTCTAGAGCATGTCACTGTATTGATGTGTTATCTTCATGAGAGACAGAGACAAAGAGACAGAGACAAAGAGAGAGAGAGAGAGAGAGAGAGAGAGAGAGAAAGAGAAAGAGAGAGAGAGAGTGAGAGAGAGAGTGAGAGAGACATAGAGAGAGAGAGGGAGAGAGAGTGAGAGGGAGAGAGAGACTGAGAGAGAGAGAGTGAGAGAGATAGAGAGAGAGTGAGGGACAAAGAAACATTGACATAGAGAGAGAGAGAGAGAGGGAGAGTGAGACAGAGACAAAGAGAGAGAGAGAGAGAGTGAGAGAGAGAGTGTGTGTGTGTGTGTGTGATACACACAGAGAGAGATAGAGAGACAGAGAC
>JACEFZ010004680.1:12500-16366 GCA_014155875.1 Cepaea nemoralis
AAGTACGTCAATCTATTACGAAAGGTGAGCGACAGGGATGTGTAGCCTGCTATTTCTTTCTCAAACTCATAACCTAGATTGGGATTACTATCTAAATAATCTTGAATAGCATCACTTTCTGTTATTCCCCCCCCCCCTCCTCCCCAGGAATAACAATGTTTGAACTGATAGAATCAGTAAGTTGGACAAGATCGCTGAGTAGTTTTATTGGATCCTGTATATCTGCTTCGAATTTCTTATTCACACTTTGAACTTCTCCTAGAATATGCTTGAGAAATATGAGATACACATAGATCTTCATGTCGCTAAACATAGAATGTAGAAGGTCTGCTGTATAACTGCGCTCGTTGAGTCTTGCTCTATCAAAATGAGTTCTGAGCTCGACCCACTGCTGCAATATTCTGACAATGGCAGATTGAATGGACATCCATCGTGTCTGGCTTAATTGAACAACCTTCAGCGGATGTTGTCCATCATTTAATAAAGCAAAAAGCTCCCTGTACTTTGCTTGACGAAGACTTGAGTGAGAAAACCAGTCATATGTTTCTCTAATCATGAACTCTTATGTTCCTGGGCAGACAAGCAGCTGCAGCCTGTGACACTGCCAGCTGAAGGGAATGACATACACACCTAACTAGTACCAGATGAGGAACTACGGATTTTAATTTTGTATATACTCCATAGTTTACACCTGTCATGATAGATGCATTGTCAGTGGCGAGTGCAACTAGTCTTTGCAACTCAAGTCCATTCTTGTTTAAGCAATCTTTTAACGCATTGCATATTGCCTGCGCGTTGCAGTCACTCACTTCAACTAAACCGTATTAAAGGGAGTTAAATTACTTGAATATTGCATGGTAATGTACTAAGACTGTTTTACGCCCTCGCTTCAGTTCAAATTCGGCTTTAAAAGCACTAAAAAGCACCCCCAAAAATTGTGAAGCACCAAATTAGCGCGGCCGAGCTAAATGCAAAATATTGGCACTACATGACATGAACAAGCACCAAATTTAGTGCGAAAAGCGTCAAAATGGCAACACTGGTTCCACGATTTATTGCCTAGCACATTCCTCGGCATCATGTCAAGTGCATACTGCAGTGTGAAACATTATATGAAGGGAATAAAAGGATAATACTTTAACTGAAATATTTAAAATTCTTGGTCACATTTATTGTTCGTATATTGAGCGCTGACGGTTCCAGTTTGTAACATAATATATTCTGTTCAGCGAGAAACATCCTGCAAAACCAATACAGGGATTGACACATCCTGATTTCTAGAACTAACATTTCTTCACTTTGCTCCTTCTCATTGTGAAATATTGTCAACGGCTGAAGTTGTAAACAAGCTAAAAATAGAAGGACACCTGGCGTTTGATCACAGGTGAGATGGCGAAGGGAATCCATCCAAGGGGAAGTTTGTCGGGATCGGTGTCACGAATAATTGCCGCTCAACAAGGGCGACAACCGGGAAGATTGTTCCCTCTTGATTCAGATTATTTCCCTTTTCATCGTCAGAGACGGCGGCTTGAAAGGAAAATTACCACCCCTTCCCCACCCTCGCCTTAGTGAACATCTGAGGAGGTGATACAGAAGGACTCTTCTCATTCTTCTTCTTTTTCCTTCGCTTCCTCCTCATCTTCTTCTTCCTTCGCCTCCTCCTCCTCTTCTTCTTTTTCTTCTTCTTCTTCAGTGAAGTGCGGAGGAATCATGGACTAGGCTCATATACTGAATGCTCTACGAGAATTAAGACGTTTGCGATAACCAAGTGATCAGTGTAAATCTACAACCAGATCAGACTGCAAGAATAGAAAATTAAAAGAGGCGTCATCATCATCAAGTGCCGTGCCGGCTGGCGTAGGCGTTCATGGCTCTCCATAGATCTCGGTCTTTGGTTTTCTGGATCAACTCTGGTGCTGATATTCCTCCATGCCACCGTCTCAATCCATCCAGCATCACTTCTCTTGGTCTACCTCTGCCTCTCTTCCCCTCGATCTTTCCAGTTGTTACGATGTTCTCCAATGCCTCTCTTCTCATCACGTGACCGAAGAAAGATGTTTGTCTCTGTCTTATTGTTGTATATAATGTTCTAGTTTCATTAGCCTGTTTCAGGCAGTCGTCGTTAGTTACTCTGGCAGTCCAAGGAATTCGCAACATTCGTCTCAGGAACCACATCTCTGTTGCTTCTAATTTCTTCTTAATTTGTTCATTTACGTTCCAAGATTCACTGCCATACAGCAAAACTGGTTCTACATAGCATTTCAGCACTCTCTTTCTTACATTCAGTGATAGTGACTTATTGCATAAGATACTCTTCATTTTCTGAAAAGCGGCTTTTGCCTGCCCTATTCTACTCCTAATCTCTGTTGTACATCTTCCATCTGATGTTATAAATGCCCCTAGGTATCTAAAATTATCAACTTGGTTAAGGATTTTCCCTTCTATTTCTATGTCACATTTTGGTGTCACCATTTTTTTTTGATATTACCATTGTTACTGTTTTCTTTATATTCAAGGAGAGTCCTTTCCTTGCACTCTCTGTTACTACAACGTCTAATAATTGTTGTAGGTCTGTTGAATTATCCGCCACCAATACTGTGTCATCTGCATAGCGTATATTATTTATATTATAACCTCCAACTAGTATTCCTGGCATCTCTTTGATCTCTCTCATTATACTTCGCTATACAGGGAGAAAAGATCTGGTGACAAGACACACCCTTGTCGTACTCCTAGCTTTATCTGTTCGTAACTACCCTCTTTATTTCCCATTTTAATTGCTGCTACTTGGTTCCAGTAAACATTCTTTATTATTCTTAAATCTTTTCCATCAATGTTGATATCTTCCAACATTTTAATCAGTTCATCATGTTTTACTTTATCAAATGCCTTAGTATAATCTATGAAGCACAAATATATGTCTCTCTGTTTCTCTATTGACCTTTCTATTAGTGTCCGTAATGTATAAATTGCATTGTTTGTGCCCTTTCCTTCCACAAATCCATACTGTTCTTCACTAATTTCCATTTTTATTTTCTTTTTGATTCTTCTCATTATGATTCTGAGTAGAAGCTTAGTGATATGGTTTGTAAGGTTAATTGTACGAAAATCTTCACAATCAATTGCTCCTGGTCTTTTTGGTATAGCTATAAATAAAGATTCAGCATATCACTGGGTAAATATCCACTGCCTGTAAATATCATTCAACATTTTGGTTAATATATCTACTCCAAATTCTCCCAATACTTCTACTTCTTCTATTGTGATTTCATCTGGCCCAGCTGTTTTTCCTTTCTTCATACGTTTCATAGCGTCAGCGACTTCTTCTTTCAGAATAGGTGGACCTTCTAAGTTACTATCTTCTGTTAATTCTCCCCTTTCTCCTTCATATAATTCTCTTATATACTCATTCCACCTCTTCATTATAGCATCTTCCTCTAATATTATCTTTCCTGTTTTTGATTTCAAACACCCTGTATTTATTCTTATTTTTCTTCCTGTAAGCTCACTGATTTGTCTGTGCATATTTTTTGTATCTTTAATGGAATTTAATTCAATTTTTTTGCATTGCTCGTTTAACCAAGTTTCTTTAGCCTTCCCACATTTATCTTTTATTTCTTATTTATCTTAGCGTATTCTTGTTTGTCATTTTTACTCTGTTTTCTTTTGTCCATCAGTTTTAAGATATCTTCATTCATCCATTTTTTCTTAGCTATTTGCCTCTCTCCGGTAATACTTCTTTGCTAGTTTGATGAATGGGAAAAAATTTTTTCCCTTTTTTTTTTTTAACCATTTTTTCCCATTTTTTTTTTTTTTTCAAATCTTTTTTAACTCTGTTTTTTTTTTTTTTTTTTTTTTTAGTTATG
>JACEFZ010004681.1:0-16547 GCA_014155875.1 Cepaea nemoralis
GATGAAAAACTCCCTGGTTTTTGTTGGGGGGAAACATAAAAAAAAAAAATAAAATAACTTAAAAAAAGGGGGTTAAAAAATTTTGGGCGGGGGGAATTTTTTTTATTTTCCCCTCTTGTTTCAAAAATCAGAAGGAACTACAGTATAGGAAATGATAGATCAGTGGTTACAAAAAGTGATATCAAAGAAACAGCCGTACCTAAATGTGCAATAAAGTAAATTATGTTTATATGGTGCAAGTCCAAATTGGGATAATATCAATCGGAAGGGATCACAGAGTAGGACCAGCAAAAGCTGCTTTCTGTCAATAATAACATTGTATACAATAATCCTTCGATTAGAAATTAAAAAAGGGAAATTCTTGCGAAATAAAAAACCCATTCTGAAAATAGCGGGAAATCCTGGACAAAAAATATACACGCAAAATAATCCCTAGAACTTTGGTGATTATTGACAGAAGATGCAAAAAATTCCGTGGACACCCAAAGTGAAAACATGTGGGCATTTTCAGTGGGGTTTACGCCAACAAATTAATGATACATACCTTTTGGGGATTGTAATATACTTTTCAGAAGCATGATCGTCTACACCTGTCGGCAAGGCACTTGATGATGATGATGAGATGATGAGATATGATATGATGAGATGATGATGTGATGATGATGATGATAAAGGGAATAAATGATGATGCAATGGTGATGTAGTCATCTACACAGAGGGGGTCTGTTCGAAAAGTGAGATTTCATAGGCTTTTCCGGTCCAGGTCTGGGGCAAAAACACTGCAATCCCTTCATCTTGACCACATAAGTAGCCTGATTCGGAGCGCAGCAACTAAAGCCACGTCCTGGCTGGAGACACAGGCTTTCACACAGGCAGCTTACTCGATGACTAAGTGGGTAATTTTGTCCCCGACCACACGCGGGTGTAAAAAAAATTTACTAGCTTTCAGGCGTGAGTTACTGTGAAAAGCGGGCGGAATCCCCGGGGCTAATACTGTTAATGCCCTAAAAGACGCAGGACGATTATACGAATCAGGTGGTGATGACTGTAAATCTGCAATCTTGACTAAATTGAAAGAACACCAAGTCAAAGAGGGTGAAGCGTGACAAGAAACTATACAGGGGGCCAAAGAAGAATAGTCACCAAAACAGCACTGGTGTCGTCGACCGCAGCTCATATATAAACCACCTTTTTTACACGCTTGCACATATAAACAGCAAGCAGCTTCTTTAAACAAACGAACACAAGATAAGTTTATTGCAAACTAATAAAGGAGTTTTCTGTTAAAGTAAGGATTTCTCACAGCAAACACTGCTACACTGAATAACAGAACTTATTATCAAAATTAGCGAGCCATGGTAGCTGCTGTGGCTACACGCTTACCAGCTGGCTCTGTATTCATGTGATTGAAACCCTTTTTGAGTGGGTAACAACACCCCCCCCCCCCCCCCCCAAACCCTCTTCCCACCGACCAGAGCCCCCGGCCGAAAAAGAACTTTGAACAAAAACTACGATGCCTTCGCCTTACAAACAAGTGGACTGGGTAGCAGGACATTTCCTACAAAAGAAAGGCGACCAGCGCGATATCAACCACATCAAGTGTCGATTTGTCTAACAATATGAAGTTAGATCACAAACCAATAGTCTCATTGCCAGCGTGAAAACGTCCCCTTACTTTTAAAGTAACCAAACAATATTCTCGTATGAATTCCAAAGGAAGTATATGGACCGCCAAAAAATCATGATAACTAGACATGACAAAGACCCTGGAATAGAAGACATTTGAAGAAAACAGCCCAGAACAGATAATGGACAATACTGCAGAAACTCGTGTTCTTAGGGAACCCAAAGATTTGACGGCGTCGCCATGGCAAAAAGTTCGGCACTTGTTCCAAGAAAGGTCTGTGTTCACTTCTAAGCACGGGTAGGATTTGTCCCTAGCAGTGGGACTCTGGGATGCCCCAAACCTCGTACAATGGGCAACAGACAATTTTCTGGGATTGTCTGGGGATGAAAGGCGACGAGAATAAAACTGACCACAAAAAACTTCAATAACCGTGGCAAAGAATATTTTAAGGTCTACACTCCACAAAACCCTTTAAAAGGGAGTTAGGCAATTTCCTTCTAAAAGTCTACCAAGAAGCTTTTCATAAACAAGAACTCCCAAACACTTGCAACATGTCATATATAACACTCATACCTAAGGACCAACACAGACAAAAACACAGCTGAAAAAACTATAGACCCATCTCCTTATTAAACACAGACTACAAAATTCTAGCAAAATCACTTGCAAACAAAATTAAAACTTCATGCCATCACTCATCCACCCAGACCAACAGTGCAGTATTCAACACAGAAATATACACCAACATACACACTTCATTAGGGATTTCATTACATACACCCACCAGAAAGACTGTCATCCTCTCTCTTATCTTTAGGACCAGGAGAAGGCCTTTGACAGAATCTCACACTCATACTTACACAAAACACTAGCACACCTGCAACATAGGACAGTACTATAGACAGTGGAATAGAAATATTGTATCAAAATCCTGAAAGTAAGGTACTGGTGAATCATTCACTCACTGGCAGTTTCAAAATCAATAGATCTGTCAGACAAGGGTGTCCACTATCACCAGTCCCTATATGTACTCACACTAGAACCACTCTTAGAAGCAATTAGACAGGGACACTAACATTAAAGGTACATTTATACAAGGGTCTGGAGAGCGGAAAATTAATTGCTTATGCAGATGACACCGTTTTCTTCCCTACAAACAACACTTCCATAACGAACATACTTCACACCTTCAGACAGTTTGGTGAAGGAAGTGGGGCCAAAATAAACATACAGAAGTCTAAATAATGGGTCTGGGGAAGTGGAAGAATAAAGCAGATTTCCCCCCGGATCTAACAGTCACAGATAACATGAAGATTTATGGGATCACTTTTCCATCCAATCCCAGAAAAACACACACAGGAACATGGCAATCACTGACAAAACAAATTATAGACACACTACATAGGTTCAAATACAAGACATCAACAATTTTTATACGAAGCACTATTGTTAACACCTTCATCTTTCCTAAAATACTATATTTAGCCACAGTGTTAGACCCACCAAAACAAACAATCACAGACATAAAACAAACACATCAGGAAATTCATCTTTAAAAACACAATCCACAGTATTAAGCACAGGACTTTAATACAAGAGAAGACTAGAGGGGGAATCTCATTACAGGACCTTAACACAAAAATACAAGCATTAAGAATCAACCACATAGGACGCATCATCAATCATCCAGATCAACACTCGCTAGCATTATACTATATTGCAATTAGATTACACAGAATTAAGAAATAGACAAAACAAACACCGCACTATTACGGCAACACTACCGCACTTCTACAGACATGTATGCAAGCAATTCAAGGTAATGAACACTTAATACAACAGACAACCAAGCAGATATACACATATTTAGTACAAACACAAGCCCCACCACTACAACCTGAGAAATCAAAAGAGGATACAAATATCACATGAAAGACTACAGTTTGCACCTTCACTAACTTACACAACAAACATATCACATCAAAATCCCAAAGAAATAACATACAGGCTAATTTACAATATGACCCCGACAACTGAGAGGGCCGCACAAACATTCAAGGCAAATAGCACCATGCAAATTATGTAGACAAAATATTCAGGAAACAGAGGATCATCTCTTCTATGAATGCCCAGCAATCACAGCCACTAAGATTGCACTGCAACAATTAATAGAACACACACAAAACAAGAAACTGACGCTTAATAAGGCCATTTTTTTAAATACAATACCCACATCTACAAAAACAAACACACTAAACTTCTTGTTGCACTGGCGGAGTATAGAAACATAATATGGTCGAGTAGAAACTCGGCCACACACAATCAACCAAACAATACAGCCACACACACTAGCAAAGATTTTTCAACAAAAAATCGCCAGCTATTCGCAGATTAATAAACAAGAGCCACTCCCATCAAATTTCACACTACATAACATACATGTTCAAACACACTCTCACAGTATATTTCTATACTCCGCATGTGTACCACTAAGCCCAATCATTGAGGAACAAAGCGCCAAATAACTGAATAAATGTCTTTTCTTTGTTACTGAGTCCTGTAGCCCATCTAGACAGAACAATGGGACGGTGGCCTGTGTGAGTCAGTGGTCTTGTCGACCGAAGTTTGACCTCGGTCTGAACAGCTCTCTCTCTCTCTCTCGTCTCCTCTCCTCTCTCTCTCTCTCTCATCTCTCTCTCTCTCTCTCTCTCTCTCATCTCTCTCTCTCTCTCCCTCTATATCGCTCTCTCTCTTTCTCCCCCCCCCCCCCCACCCCAAACATGAATGACTATACGCTGTATTCGCAATGTAAAAGCCTGTTTTTGTACATAATGAATGGGATATTTATGTATACGCTGAATTCGCAATGGACAACTTAACAAATTCCAATCTGTTTACGCGCGCTCTCTCTTTATCCCTCCCCCTCCTCTCCCCCTCCCCAACTCCCTCTCTCTCCCTCCCTCCGTGTTGACCGCGTTCCTGGTATCAACCCACCCCACCACAAGCAAATCCTGGGCACTTGCGATTAAGTCGAGGGCTGTCATTCAGCAATAATATTGAATCCACTTACAGGAAGTAAGCTTGCATGAGACTGCCTGCATTGAAAACGTGGGGCGGCTTGTGCCGTTTCGACCTTGACACCAACATTTCCTTTAATGTATATATCTTCGGTGTGGAAGAGAACGCGTGCTGTGTGTGGAAGGTTTTATAAGCGTGTGAGAAAGATGGGGTTTAGAATGAACGAGCGGAAGGAATCATCACAACACCCATAGTCGTTGTTGTCTCCGTCATTATCATCACCATTATCACCACCATTACCATCACCACTATCATCATCATTATCATCACCATTATCATCACTATTACCATCAACCACGTTAGAATGGGATGACTGAAAGCGTACGTCATTATCATAACTGTATATGTATGTTTTTGTTTCATTAACGCATATGACATAACACTAACAAACGGCAACGCTCTGTAATATACACAAACAAAGAAACACGCATTACACCTTGTAAATATACATTGCTTTGTATAAAATAAACGTATTAAAAAAAAAAAAAAAAATTAAAGGCAGTATCTGCTATCGACATTATTTACCTTTTTTAACGATTTGACAATCGCCGCTGCCACCGCCGTGTTGGTGGTGGTCGTGGTGTTGCCAAATCTGAAACCCGTTGACTGACCTTATCCCACCCTAGTAGACGCTTTAGAATATATTTTCTTTAAAAGGGATTATCCGAGATGTTTACAACAGATTGCAAATGTAATCTGATGCTACAGTGCATGCAATAGAAATCAGCAGGTAAAGACAAGAAGCGGGGAGAGAAATAAGTACACTGTAATAGAGTTGAAAACAATTAACAAAGATCCGTTACAATGACTCTCAAAGCTCTACCGTTAGTTTACATTCAGGATACATTTGGATAGGCTTTTGGATAGGAATGTTAGCTTCCTACACGTACCATGGTCTCCGCTCTGCACGCCTACCTTCCGCTCCTCCCTCTTTTACAGCTGTCAACAAGGTATTGTATCTGTTTCATATGTCGAATGTATTTCAACTGTCCTGCATTTCATCTCACCCATTAATATTTTCTCCGTCCCAACTTTTCGGTTTTCCAACCAGATAAAAGCAATCTACCCCTACCCATGAGTTGAGCTGAATTGAGCTGAGTCAAGTACCGACATCACAGCATCCAGGACCTTACCATGCGTGCTTCATCCTCATCTTCAACAACCAGCGAAAAGTCCCAGTACTAATTGTACCAGTACCAATTTGATTATCTGTCCGTCTGGCCTTTCCTCGGAGTAGTGTTGGCCAGAATCTCTGGTCACTCTTCGCCGCATCATTCTCTCCAGACAATAATGTATCGGTTACTCGATTGGTGTAGTTGTATTTTCGTTCTACCTATGTAAATTGCTTGACACTCACACTAAAATTAATAATATCCCAGTGTGTGTGTGCCAAGCAACTTACACAGGTAGAACGGAAAGACAAATCGAGTAACCGAACATATACCAGTGTGGGTGGAAAAGAGACTAAACACGGGGAAATCTTACGCCTTTAGGCGTTACATTGTAGCAGTTCGTTTATATTGCCAATATAGAAACAGTCCATGTCGCATTGCTACAGCTCATCTTCATACTGCCTGTATAGAAACCCATTCAGGTTACATTCTTACAGCTCGCCTTGTCTTATTACCTATACAAAAACATTGAAATTATTACTTTAATTAAATAGAACAGCGACCTTAGTCTCTTAACAGATATAAGAAATAACGGCTGCAGCAGGATATGACAATGTAACATGAAAACAGAGTGTGTGACATCTGCGATAAAGAGGAGATAGCAAAATGGTTAGAGACGGGTTTGTCGACTCTAATTATTTTAATTCTCATGCTCACAGTAGAATCGACGATATATGCGTCACACCATAAAGGTCATGTTACTCTAACAGCTTAATTAGACTCAAAATGAAAGCCACATAAATAACTCGCCAGGTGCATCCATCCAGCGGAAATCAATACTATTATAGATGCCACCGTCTAACTTTGCTGACTCCCATCTATATACCCAAACCTCGGTGTCCATAGAGTGCCTTCATTTTTATGCGGTCTAGTCAATAAGTAAGTCACACAATTCTGTGGGATGATAGGTAAATGTAGTTGGTGTTTTCTACAGGTGTCATTAGGTGACAGCAACATCGAACTTTATATTCCCGTTCGTCAGGTGGCGCTATGTGTCTCGTGCGCATGCGCAGCGCATAAACAAAATGGCGACTGTACTTACAGTGTACACCCAAAGAGCAACGTGCTGTAGTGCGTTTTTTGTGAGCAAAAGGACTGCCTGAAAAGGACATTCATAAGGAAATGCTTACTGTTTATGCTGACAAATGTTTGTCCCGTAAAGCGGTGCATAGCTGGGTAGAAAACTTTTCTCAAGGACGCTCTAAAATTGTTGATGAAATCCGATCTGGTCGCCCTGTTTAGAATGCAACAGAAGCATCCATGCAGCGGGTGAAGGAGATGTTTAGAGGTGACAGGCGAGTAACGTTAGACTCTGTAGTATCTGCAATAGGGAGCTCACGTGGTTCAGCATACAGCATAGTGCATGATCGATTGAAATGTCCAGGACTGCTGACTAGAGGAGTGTTGCTTCTTCATGGCTATACCAGACCACATACGGCTCGATTAACTCAGGAGAAAATTAACCAACTAAGGTGGAAAGTTCTGGAACATCCACCTTACAGCCCCGACTTAGCCCCTAGCGATTTCCACCTTTTTGGTTCAATGAAAACCCACCTTGGCGTGAGACATTTCGCGAATGACGAAGAAATTGAATGTGAAGTGAAAACGTGGTTTAGAAAACAGAGCACGCAGTTTGGGAGGACTGATAAAACGATGGGATAAGTGCATCAATGTTGGTGGAAATTATGTTGAGAAATAAGGGGACAATGTATGTATAAAAATAAACATATTTCAAGTTGTTATCATATTTAGTTATTTTTCTACAGCCATTTGTGACTTATTTATTGACTTCCCTCGTATTTGGCACCTTAACACCTGAACTCCTGCGGAGCCTTTCTGGGCACGGGGATGCTCAAAGGCCTATTAACGTTCTATATACGTATTGTTTTGTTTGCGTTTTTATTGTTATTTTCCAATTTTATTTTATCTTTTTCTTTACATCTGTTTGTGATGTTCTGGAAGAAGATAAATAAGATGGTAACATAAGATTCGTTGTGTTAAGTTTAGCTTATTTTAACATTTTTACTTCGTTAATTCTGTATTATTGTTATTATTATTTTTCCCACTGTGATTTCTGTTAACCATATTAGAGTTCCTGGTGTTTGCGCTCTCTCTCTCTCTCTCTCTCTCTCTCTCTCTCTCTCTCTCTCTCTCTCTCTCTCTCTCTCTCTCTCTCTCTCTCTCTCTCCACACATATCTCATCTCATCTCATCTCATCATGTTCCTCTTGTACCTTGCGGTGTTGAGGTGAAGTATAAACAGCGGGAGAGTGCCCGCTTATGGGCTTCCTGTATCGATATTCCCATGGAATCTGTTATTCCCTGCATCCATCGTGTACGTGATCGGCTTCTTCCTCTGCTTTTTTGGTCTGTACATCATTGCTTGTTGTGGTATACTATGAGTTGGTAACCTACGAGGGTTATGGCCAAACTATTTGACTTGCTGCCTTCTAATAAAAGTCACACATATCTAACTATTGTAATTATTCTTCTGGATGCCATGTACGAGAATGTAAAGGAGGTAAGAATAATGGTAAAGAATCTGCAGTCATAAATATTGTGATCTGAGATAATAGTTCAAGGAACCAATAGAAGTGCCCAGCCAGCATACCAGCAGTGCATCGATGGAATAACAGTCACGGGAATGAACGAATACATGAGCTCATGCCCTGGCTCCTTCTTTGCTGAATAACCACCCCCCTGGGCATTGCGATGGAGTCAGTTGACAATGAAATACCTATAAACTGTTGAGGAATCATTGCCAACATAACCGGTTCTCAGCCAGTCTATCTGCTGTACCGAATCGTTACACCCTTGAAGATATGATGTTCCCGTACGAGTCTTGCCCACCCCGCTGGCTTCAGAACTTGAAGAGAAGACGTCCCTATGGAAGTGGTTCTTGGATAAAGAGTCTTCACCAACATCACTCCAATAGATTCAACTCTTTTTCCGGGCGTAGACGATGTGAATATCGATGCATTGGACTTAACGAGTTAAAACTCAGTCTTCCAAAGGATTCACAACGAATCAACAAACCAACTGTATAGGGAACCGCTAGGCGTTCACCCGTCACCCCAGTGGTCATGGGCGCGATCCGCAACTTGGTGGCTTCAAACTTTTACTAACAGAACAAACCGGAATTTTATTTTACTTAACAACCAACGGCATAACAGACGGAAAGATAGGCCCTTGTTCTGTCTTTATTGCGTAATAAAAGGGCAGATCTAAAGTATGCCTCGAGATGCCTAACAATGCACGCACAAGAAATGTCAGCAAATAGAACTATGCGTAGACAACGTTGGGAAGCAAGACACTTACAGGTATGTTGTGCGCCTTTAAATCCAGCAGCTCTGGTACGATTCATACTAGCTGGTGGAGAAGAGAAGGAGAGAGGGCATGGATTTTTTTACAAATTAAGAAACAGCTAGTATACTCCGGGCCCCTGATACCAAAGTAAAGGATCGACCGTCGAGTCTTCCCGGATCAAGTTGAAAATCTAGGAGGATCAGCGCGCGCGCTGAAAATCCCTCGGCAGTTGGAAATCGAAAGAAGCAGGCAGAAAAAGCCACCGCCTGTGCTAAAATATCACAATTAGAAAAGCTACCCACACATTTATAGCATGTGTAATTCTGGTACGGAGTTCGTGCAGCGTAATGTGCTTCTCCTTGTGTGGTATATGGGGGGTAATTGGAATGTCTACAGAGGTATTCATGTTTACTGCTGCTAACTCTCTCTCCCTCTCTACTCTCTCTCTCTCTCTCTCTCTCTCTCTCTCTCTCTCTCTCTCTCTCTCTCTCTCTCTCTCTCTCGCTCACTAACTTATACACACATACGCACACACACACGCGCGCGCACACACACACACACAACAGCAAAAGTCTTATATCTTGACATCACATCATAACGTAACACTATAGAGATATTTGTCGTTGTACGCGATTCCCTATGGGAAAGCGGATCTTTATAAACGTGTCACGTTTGAAGATCAGATATGTTCTTCGTCGTGATGACGCGACTGAAATTTAATGTTCATATATAGCGTTATCCTGCCGAAAGAGACCGAGCCACATGGGATAACACCCGGGGCAATGAAGTCAATCCTCTCGACTGTTAAGACTTTTTTAAAGACTTTTAGTTCATGTATAGCTGTACAATGCAGTACATAAATCTTATTCTATGGGTAACGTTTCCTCGGAGGGAGGCGTGGTTGAGAAGTTACTGTGTCCGCCTCATGTTCAAAAGTTCACCGATTCGAATTCCAACACTGGGTGGACATTTTTACATGAATCATTCGTTTTCAAATTGACCACATACTTACTAATAAACGATTTAGAAATGTATTAATTAATGTTAAAACAATGTCTGGTGCTGATTGTAGTAGTGATCATGTACCACTACGTGGACAAATGAAAATAAGATTAAAGAAAGGAAAACATTTTCTGAAAGCAGGTAAAGAAATTCAAGAACTATACAGAGTGATTGTGAAAAATAGATACAATGCAATAGCTAAAATAAAGAGTATAAATAAACAATGGGAAATGAGAAGGGACTCTATTAATCAAACAGGCACAGAAATACTACTGGGGAGAAGCCAAACAAAAACTAAGAAAACATGGATGACTGAAGAAATCTTAAATTTGATTGACAACAGTAAACAGAGCACAAAGGACAAACAAGAGTATGATAAGATAAAGAAATAGATGAATATGTGAAGGCAAAAGAAAGTTGGTAATCGAGCAGTGCACGAACATTGAAGTAAATTATATTAAAGATACAAACAATATGCACAGACAAATCAGTGAGCTCACAGGACGAAGAATAAGAGTAATCCAGGGTGTTTAAAATCACAAACAGGAAAGATATTATTGGGGGAAGAGGCTATAATGAAGAGGTCTAATGAGTATATAAGAGAATTATATTATGGAGAAAGGAAAGAATTAGAAGAAAGTAACTTAAAAGGCTCACCTATTTTAAAAGAAGAAATGGCTGACGCAGTCAAACATATGAAGAAATGAAAAACATCTGGGCCAGATGGGAATCACAATAGAAGAATTAGAAGTACTGGGAGAATTTGGAGTAATATTAACCAAAATGTTTAATGATATTTACATCAGTGGATATTTAACAAGTGATATGCTGACAACTGTGTTTATCATCATCATCCAGTGCCTTGCCGGCTGACGTAGGCGATCATGCCTCTCCACAAACTGCGATCTCTGACGCCAAGGATCAATTCGTGTGTTGACTCCCTTCCCTGCCATGACACAAGACTGTCCAGAATATTCTTACGCTGTCTTCCTCTATCTCTCTTTGCGCAAGTCTTTCCGGGTTGTCACACCATGTCCCAGTTGTTGTCTTCTCACAACGCGACCAAAAGACGATGACTGCCTCTTTCTGATATTTGTGATAAGTTGTCTTTGCGATTCAGCTTCCCTTATTGATTTCTTTATTGTCTTGATTGCTCATTTTGGTTGTCCAATTAATTTTCAGCATTCTTCTATAAAACCACATCTCCAAGGCTTTCATGGATTTTTTTCTCCTGTTTACTAACTGTCCACGACTCGCAGCCGTATGTTAAAACTGGTTCTATGTAACATGCAAGAACTCTTTTTCTAACTTTCAAGGACAGTGACTTACTGCTAGTTACTCTGGCAGTCTAAGGGATTCGCAACATTCCTCTTAGGCAGCACATCTCTCTTGCTTCCAAGTTCTTCCTAATTTGCACATCTACATTCCAAGATTCACTACCATTCATCAAAACTACTGATGATGGTGGTGGTGGCGGCGGCTATGATGATGATGATGATGATGATGATGATGATGATGATGATGATGATGATGATGATGATGATGATGATGATGATGATATTCGTTTCTAATATCACACAGAGCCCTCATCTCGTGGGCAGCGAGATCGGATAACCAAAATGCGCCGACGAATACAACATGTATTCCGCCTGAGGGCAGAAAACTGGAGGTCCCGAGTGTGGAAAACAGGAGGTCCCGCAAGCAAACGATGTATTTTTAAATTCGCACGGTAACTGGAAATTGCTAAGAGTAAGCTGCAAATTAACTGCTCTGACAAAAATGTTAGGAAAGAAAACAAACCTACGGGTATCTAGATGGAGTTCATCCATGAAAATGCATGACGAAGTCGGTCACATAGGCTTGATATCTGAGGTTTATAACTAGAAGACAGACAGAACGACCGGTCGGACCGAACCGGACCGACCCAACGCGACCCGACCGACCGACCAACCGATCGACGGACCGACCGCTGACTGGTATGAGCATCTGTCATTCAGAAAGCAATGGCGTACTAATGACCGTAAAACTTTCCCAGAAAATCACAAACAACCAATACCCGGGCTGACTGCAACGTGCTGTAAGGGACATGCATCTGACTTCTTTCATTATCATTAGGTTATTGTACTAGGGCGAGTTAATAAGTAAGTCACACAGTTCTGTGGGATGACAGGTAAATGCATTCGGTGTTTTCTACAGATGTCATTAGGTGACAGCAACATCGAAATTTATATTCCCGTTCGTCGGGTGGCGCTATGTGTCTCATACGCATGCGCAACGTATAAACAAAATGGCGAATGTACTTACGGAGTGTACAACCAAAGAGCAACGTGCTGTTGTGCGTTTTTGTTTGTGGGCTAAAGGACTGCCTGGAAAGGACATTCATCAGGAAATGCTTACTGTTTATACTGGGGAAGAATCATTGTGCATCACTACCTACCCGAATCAAAGCGTGCTTCAATGCAATGGAAACATCCTTCTTCACCTTGTGTCAAAAAATTCATGGTTACGCCATGTACCAACACAGGGTTTATGGTACAAGTTACAGTCGACAAGAGCAGGCTAGATTAGAGTTAACAATAGAAGAGTTACAATCACCACGGAAGCGTGGTATAGGTGAGAACACGAAGAATAGTGATGAGAACTCAGCACTAGAACTAGGAACATAAGAAAGAGAGAGCACTCAAGATGCTATCAAAATATCACGTGACGAGACGGAGGTGACGTCACGACCAAGAAAAGTCTAGATTCCGGTCAGGCCCAAGGTGTCCGTTTGAAAGGTTGTAGAAATATATTCAGGTATTTAAAACCTCAAATAAGTTATAAAAATACTACCGGCAAGTTTGCTACGATGTCTTGCAACAGGACTTGCTCAGATAATCAAGTGTTTGTGGTGAATGACAGATCACATTGAGCGTCGCTTCGTCGATCAAGGTCAGTTGATGCAGTGTGCCCAAAAATAATGGCCAGCCAGCCACGTAAGTTGGTCACTTAGAAAACTACTGTGTGATTATGTGAAGAAGTAGCAGCTTCGAAACGATAGCAACAGACACATAGAATTACTAATATTAATAGCAGTCGGTGCAAGAGTAAATTATGAAGTCCTTCTACCCTCCGACAGAAAGGAGCATGATGTGACTGTGACCGACTGTAAGATGGAACATTGTCATGAATAAAACAAAAGTGATCTGTTTCTAGGACGTCAAGTTGTACTTTTGTATAGTGATTACTTGTTGTGTTTTCGTGAAGAGTGTCAGTGCATCATAACGAGCCTGAATAGATGACTGGCAACAATGGGGGCTCGTCCGGGGTGAGGAAAACGTCCATAACTGCTGACTAGAGGAGTGTGGCTTCTTCATGACAATGCCAGACCACATACGGCTCGATTATCTCAAGAGAAAATTAACCAACTAAGGTGGGAAGTTCTGGAACATCCACCTTACAGCCCCGACTTAGCCCCTAGCGATTTCCACCTTTTTGGTCCACTGAAAACCCAGTTGAATGTGAAGTGAAAACGTGGTGTAGACAACAGAGCACGCAGTTCTATGCAGCTGGTTTGGAAGGACTGATAAAACGATGGGATAAGTGCATCAATGTTGGTGGAAATTGTGTTTAGAAATAAAGGGACAATGTATGTATAAAAATAAACTTGTTTCAGGTTGTTATCATATTTAGTTATTTTTCTACAGCCATTTGTGACTTAATTAATGACTTCCCCTCGTATGTATCCATAGTAAAGTAAAGTCCGGGACCTATGACCAGCCTTATGGCGTCTGGGTCATACGGTGCTGGGCCCATACTTTTATAGACCAATCGGCAATGGGTTGGTGATGTCAAAATCACGTCGAGCGCCTGTACATCCAAGGACACTTCTTGACACCCCTATTTAAGGATTGGTCGACTTGTGAGTCCAAGTCAATCTTAAAAGCCCCAATCTGCCCGAATGCATTACTTCTATTCCGTTAGTGTTGTTACTGTCTTTGGTTTATAGCAGTGGTTCTCAACCAGTGGGGAATTCCCCCCCCCCGCCCGGGGGGGGGGAATTTAGGGTCTCCGGGGGGAGGGGGAATTAAGATTATTTCAAAATAGCGTTAATACAAGAACCGATTACTTGATATTGTTTTTCTCTTCATACTGTACGGTTCTGTACGTCTCACCCTTCTAAAATTCAATTTATAAAGTAAGTAGACCCACAAATCATGTTTTATGTGGACGTCTAGACTTGTTTTAATATGTGGTATTAAATTTAGCCTCCATTATTGCGTATACTGTGTAGGGGCGGGGCGGGATTTTTAGGTAGGAAATACGAAAGGGGGAATGGCGTTCTAAAAATATGGTGAAGCGGTGAACGGGCCAAAACAGGTTGAGAACCACTGGTTTAAAGCGACCGCTGGCTGAACATGATTTCCAACACGGTGTGTTGGTCGGGGATGTGTGCATGGTGTGTCGATGGAAGGTATGTTTGTGGTGGTATGGGTGAGGATGTGTGTGTGGGTGGGGGATAGTGTGTGGTGTGGGGGATGCTTGCTTGCTTGCTTGTGTTCGCTGGCTGTGAACTCCAGCGTGAAGTCCTGTATGTCGGATGAAGGCATCCTGGTATCCAACATCAGTGTGATGTCATGTGTGCAATGGGTGCGGGGAATGTGTGTGGGATATGTGTGGGTGAGTGGGGGGTGTGTGGTGGTTGGAAGAAGTATGTGTGGGTGGTGGGGGTGTGGAGTGGGAGATTTGTTCGTGGATGGAGAATGTGTGGGTGGGGTTGTGTGAGTGGCATAGGGATGTGTAGGTGGGGTGAGGGATGTGTATGTGTCCGGGTAGGATGCGTGAGTGGGTGGAGGATGTGTGTGAGTAGGGGTATTGTGATCGAGAGATGTTTGGTTGGGGGTGGGTGGGGGTGTGTGGGTGCGCAGTGGAGGATGTGTGCGTGAGTGAGTGTGTGTTGGTGGATGGGTGGGAAATGCATGTATGGGTGGGGAGAGGCGCATGGTGTGTTGGTTGGGGATATTGTGTGGATGGGGTATGTGTGTGTGGGTGGGGGTATGTGGGGTGGATGGGTCAGGGTATCTGTGTGAGTGTGGGTGGGAATATTGTGTGGTATGTGGGTAGGGGATATATGTGTGCTGTGTAGGTGGGGATGCATGGTGGTATGTGGGTGTGGGATGTGTTGGTGAAGGATATGTGTGCGGTGTGTGGGTTGGGAATATTGCGTGGTAGAGGAGGTATGTGATGTGCGGGTGGGGGATTGGGTTAGGGTATGTGTGGGTGGGTGGAGGATTTACGTGTGGGTGGTGGGGTGTGTGTGAGTTGATTGGGGATGCATAGGTGGTTAGGGAGATGTGTGTGTGTGTGTGTGTGTGTGTGTGTGTGTGTGTGTGTGTGTGTGTGTGTGTGTGTGTGTGTGTCGAGGTAGGGAGATGTCAGTTGGTGGGAATGTGTGTGTATGGTTTGGGGATGTGTGAGTGGATGTGCGATGTGTGGGTTGGTGGGGGATGTGTGTGCGTGGTTGGGGAATATGTGGTCGATGGAGATGTGGCTGGGGGATGGGTGGGTGGGGGAGAGGATGTGTGGGTTAGGATGTGTATGTGGGTGGGCGTGTGATGTGTGGGTTGGTGGGCGATGTTTGTGGTGGGCGATGTTTGTGGGTGGCGAATGTGTTATGGTTGGGGGAACAGGTGAGGGCAGTGTGTGAGGGTGGGGGATGTGAGGGAGGGGGATTGGTGGGGTATGTATGTGTCCCTGGGTGTGTGTGTGGGTGGGGTGATGTATGGGTAGATGAGATATGGGCCTCATAACATGGTAATTTGTCTTGATTATGTTTACTACATTCATTTCACAATGTTTATCTTTCTTCCTATGTAAATGTATAATGCTCTTGATGAACGAAAGACGAGTGATTGGAAGGGTCGAATGTAAGACGGGCCTGCGTGCCCAATTTGTTACCCTTTGAAAATAAAGTTGATTTGATTTGATTTGATTTCCTTTCCGTTAACGGGATTAACCTTCTTGTGAACAAAATGTGAGTTATGCGTCCAGATCCTTGACTATTTCTAATTCGGGCAGACGTTTAGCCGTCCTGTATTTATTTGTTCATTACTTTGTCATTGCGTCTTTTTTGTCTTTTTTTTTCTTTCTTATCTTCTTGTTATATATATATATATATATATACAATTAGAATGTACGCTGCAATCAATTTCTTCTTTGTAGCTCTGTGGCTCTTTTTGCGAGAGGTATAATGTCTGCTGACATATATCAAATTATCAAGTTAATGAACAAAAATGCTGTGAGTGCATGCATTTTTTTGTTTTTTTCCCTTTTTTTTTTTTTCCCCCTTTGAAATTTTTCCCCCTTTTTTTTTTTTTTTTGTTT
>JACEFZ010004682.1:0-2500 GCA_014155875.1 Cepaea nemoralis
TTGTTTATAATATATATAGATAACATATGTAAAGAAACCAGCCAAACAGAGACCACAAGAACACAGAAGAAGAACCATCTGCAAATCTAACCATTAGAGAACTCCTGTTTGCGGACGACCAAGCACTAATAGCAAAATCAGAAGCGGAATTATAAGACCACATGAATAATGTAAACGAAATGTGTAGGGAACATAACATGAAAATTAACACAAGTAAAACATATGTAATGACTATAACTAAAGAAGAAAAAGCAACAACGATTCACCTAAACGAACATCCCTTGAAACAAGTAAAGAGTTTCAAGTACCTAGGAAGTATAATATCATCAAATGGCAAATCAGAAGACGAGATCGAAAATAGGTGCAATAAGGCAAACCACCTCATTGGACAAATGGTACCAATACTAAAGATCAAAAATGTATCAATAACTACTAAGAAAGCACTTTACAACAAAATCTTCCTACCAACTCTATGTTACCAATGCCAAACCTGGACAATGACAGAAAAAGAGAAAAGAAAAATCACAACAACAGAAATGAAATTCCTGAGAAGAATACTCAATGTATCAAGAAGAGATAAGATCAGAAATGAAGAAATCAGGACTAAAGTGGGGCTTATAGCTGCACTAGATTTTATTAGAAGGCAGCAAGTCAAATGGTTTGGCCATGCAAGTAGGTTACCAACTAACAGTATACCACAACAAGCAATGATGTACAGACCAGAGGGAAGCAGAGGAAGAGGCCGACCACGTAAACGATGGACGCAGGGAATAACAGAGTCCATGGGAATATCGATACATGAAGCCCATAAGCGGGCACTCTCCCGCTGTTTATACTTCACCTCGACACCGCAAGGTACAAGAGCAACATGATGATATAAGATGAAATGAGATGAGAAACTTGTTAGAAGTAGGCTATTCACAAAGAATCACCCGAAATCTAACTGTACAGGCGAATATAAATCGTTTGACTCCTTTCTCAGGGAGTTAGTGAACTTCATCTTTTCACCATCCTGTGGGGTTCCAAACTCGGAGCTTCATATCTACTTGTTCCTTGGGGGTACTTTGGTCACTTTTGTCCTTATTGAGTATCACTTACTATGAGGACTGGTTAGGAAAGAGAGATGAATTACAATCACTGTTACGATTCTATGTAAGATTCTTATCGACAGCCAAATATTCTTTGTCCTGAGTCATTCTTAGAAAACTTATAGTGTCAGAAGCGATGGGGTCTGGTTGTGGCAGATCTTCTGGTGATTTGTTATTTTAGAGCTGTAGGAGGTCTTCAGTTGGGAAATAATGAATAATGAGTGATGAGGAGGAAGGGTTGGCTATGACTGGGATTACTCACCAGGTTCTTTTTTCTGTTTATTACAGATTCCCCCCTTGCTAAACATATCAGTGTCAGTCATCGTATATCTGTCAACTAATCCAGTATGTGTGGAGAACAAGTTAAAACCAACTGTGTCATAGGCCTGAGAGAAATTGTCACCAGGTGCCCGTGTGTACATGTGATGTGAAGAAATCAACGTCATGTTTGTCTACCTATTTCTGGTCTCACCCGACCAAGGGAGTGGAGACCTTAATGGTGATTGAGAGAGGTGACATTTCCAATAGTCACCTACACTATCTATTCACCTTGTGAAAGTTTCTTCCATTAAATGTATTTGTTTGTTCTTTGTGAGGAGAGTTGGAGTCAGTCATTGGTTGGGTCTGGGATAAATTAGACGGAGTATTCGAACAGTTTGTAGTTCTTTTTGTCCATTGCCTTGTGTGGAACGATTGGAGGAGAAAAAGTGGGACGGAAGTACATTACACTAGAGACCCAGAAATAATTGCAGGTGACGAGGAACCCAACCAGCCCGGTAGGCCTTGAACAGTTAATAATTCATTGCGTAGATACATTAGGCCAACAATGTTACAAAATAAACAAAAATCTACAATGAGATCACACACACAAATACACATATATGAACATTATGCCATTATGTTTTTCATATTTATTATTGATATCAAGTACAACATAAACACAGACTGCATAAAGAACTTCATGTGAAGGTTTTGTTATAATACACCAAGCATTACTTATCAACAACAAGGAAAAAATATTAATATTTCTGTATATGTTGGTCAATTTCCAGCTGATGAAAACATAATTTGAACACATTGTTTTCTTGCCTTGTTGATGAAAGTTTGATAGCCTGCTATTCACTCCGCTAGACAAGTAGTACAAAGAAAGGTATTTCACTGATCATGCAATATAAACAAGTAAAATAACAACACAATATTTCGATTTAAAGCCTTTATCAAGTAAACACAATGACAGCTAAAGAGAAAAGAAAAATCACAATAACAGAAATGAGATTTCTGAGAAGAATACTCAATGTATCAAGAAGATAGAATATCAGAAATGAAGAATTGAGGACTAAAGCGGGGGTTACAGCAGTGCTAGATTTTATTAGAAGGCCGCAAGTCAGATGATTTGGCCATATAACAATGTT